>VWZN01011324.1:0-30343 GCA_013396955.1 Regulus satrapa
GTTTGTTTGTTTGTTCATTTTTTAATTGAAAATTAGTTACTCTTTCAGGAAAGAAAATAGAAATTCAAATGCTACTCTCAGCCATCTTTTTGGCTTACTATGTCCATCAGACCAGCTGACTTATACATTATCACTGAAAATACAGAGTAAACTTTCTCCATCAGTGAATGAAACCCAACCCAACCTGCCAGTTCTGCACACCTGACTGTCAGTGCACCAAGGCAATGCAATGAAGGAAACCTTTTCCACTAAAAATTATCCATGATTAAGCAAAGAAACCACCATTTGCTCTTGTTTTGAAAGTCCTACCAGCAGAAGCACTTAATTCTCTACTTTCATGAAATCATTAAGGTATTTTTACTTTGCCATGTTGTTTCTTGCAGAGTTTGAAAGCTGACTACCAATTGACAAGACAGAGGATACCTCTGGTCTGCCCCAGCACAAATCTCTCAAACTGGTGCAGGAGTAGGCAGCCACAGAGAACCAAAGAGCTCAACGCCTTGAGTGCACACCTGTCATTTTTTCTTTAGGGAAATCTCAGACACTGGTGGCAAAATGGTATCAGGACACCACTTTGGATTGTGTTAGCTTTCCAGGACATTAGTAAAGCTTAGGTTAGCTTTTCAGACAACCATAAAGAGACAGGGAAATTGTTTTCCAGGAACAATGATCTACATGGTAATTTGGATCAGTGGAGTACTTTTCATAGGAGGATGTCGATGTTTTATAAACAAATCTGAAAGGAAGTGATGATGACACCTACTTTGGCTTTGAAAAATGAAATACAGGGGACAAGTGTTCCCTATCCAAATTCCTTTCTTCTTGCTAAAATTGCACAAATTTCACTGGGACCTCTTCTGAACTACCTTGGCAATATAAAAATCCAGCCTAAAAGCCAGGAAGGTTAAACAATTTACCCAAGGTCACATCGCAAGCGCCTGAGCCTCAGAGTAAAGAATAGAGGTCCTCGGAGTCTTACCTAAAAGGGGTAATGACGACTTCACCATTAGCTGTAAAAAAGAAATATAAAAATGTCTTTGCATTAACACCAGCACCTTAAAACTTAAAATGAGAGAGCTTGGCCAAAGGGGTCTGATATAACTGACTACAGAGTCAGGGTGGAAAAATATAAATCAATTGAATGAAATGATCCTTTCCTACAGACTAGAGAGGAAGTTTGGCTATGTCTCAAGAAATGGAGAATTACGCTAGACATTAATGGAACCAGAGACACTCTCAACAGTTCAGGGTGGATATAACTGTGCAATGGAGCAGAACAGATTAAAAATCCCAATGTAAGGAAGGATTAATCTATAAAACTGAAGTAGAAAGACATGACATGATAGAAATAATGCAATGGTGCTCTTAGCATGCATTTACTACGTTCAGAATATTCACCTTTTGCCTTTTCAGTTGTTTTCTCAATTCTTCTTCTGGTGTGTGACAACATTGTTGCTTCTTCAATATCAATGGCTTCCTCTGACACCAAGACTCATTGTGCCAGGAGCCAAAAATGTCCAGTAATTCCTAGCTTGGCTGCAGAGAGTAGAACAGGTCAGTCATGTGGAATACAATTATTTTCATATTTATATCATGGTTTGCTTACACAGACTTCCAGTAAGTGCTGTCCTCAAAGAGACACAGCCACAAGTAAGACAAGGTGACACTTTCTTTTGGGCATTGCAATGCAGCAATTCTGCCATTTCAAAGGATTTCTATTGAAAATTAAGACATTGTTTGCTTTCTTCAGACTCTTGCCAGAAGAAAGTATCTGAAAACGCATTGTATAGAAAAGTATCTGAAACTCATTTTTCAGTCATGTGAATGACTGTCTTTCTTTAAAAATCAAGTATAGATCCTCTCTTCATATGCTCTTGATACCATGGATACCATTTCCTTTTGCTTTTTCCCTTCATTTTCTCCTGCATACTCATAAGCATTTTCTTTGCCACATCTCAAGTGTGCTGTCCTCTTCTTCACATATCAGGTATCTGATACTTTGATCCAGTTAGAATAACAAGCATAAAACCTAAGAGGGAAAATGCTGGAAACCACTTGCAAACAGCTATTTAACCATCATTTTCCTGTCTTCTCTTATCCTAAAGCCCCATCAGAGAAAATAACATAAAAATATGCATGCATGCACACACACATGTCCAAAGCCTGTACATGGGAGACACATTTACATATCTAAATCTGTTTTGAGAGAAGTAATTATTCGGAATTAGTTTAAAAAAAGCAGTATTTCCAATTTTTTTTTTTTTTTTTTTTTTTTTTTTTTTTTTTTTTTTTTTTTTTTTTTTTTTTTTTTTTTTTTTTTTTTTTTTTTGGCTGGTGTTTTGCCTATTTAGTTAATGGCTTTTCAGTTCTCTTTATCCTTTTTCTCTTTTTTTTCTTCCACCTTCCTTTGTGGCCAACTTTCTCTTCATCCCTGACTTCCATGCCCAGTAAATTCTGGATATCATTGCAACAGCTGCTTAGGAGTAGATGGGATTTGTCTCTGCATATCAAGCCAAAAGGCTCTACAGATTTCTTTGTTGTGGCTGCAGACCTAACAAGGCCAAAATTGTCTAGGAACAACCTCTTATTTTGGATTTGTTTTAAATATCCTTTCCTGGTTTATTTATTTTCTTTTTTCTTCTCCTTAGTTTTTTAATCTTTCTTTCTTCCTTTCCCTTCTCATTTTTACTCTCTATATTTCATGCCCAATTAATCTTGTTCTCTTCAGCACACTGTTATAGGAAGTTCATGAAAAGAACTTTCAGAAGAAGACTGAGCCAATTTCCTTGGTAACTAGTGAAAGCAAGTGAAAATGACAAACGGATTGACTACAGTGGATTGATTGATACTGATTTATAGCTGAAAATTGGATCAAGTGCGTCCACATACACTTTCTCCAGGGACTAAAACAGAGGCAGACTGCTTCTGTCAGCATTCCTATACCATGAAGCTAACTCCCCTCATGTCACCTCGTGTCTCCCTTTCTAGTCCTGTCTTCTGCTTAAATAAAGATAGTTGTTAAAATAAAGGTGCTTGCTGTCTTATCCCAGGGACATAAAATTTTGAGGAAACATATGACTTGTGCTTTAACGTGAAATAGTCCATTTTCCATATATTCTGGAATCACTGTTCAACTGTGTATACCTGTACCTCCCCCATCACATGCCTGTGTCTGCCAGGTACCCTAAGGTGGTTTTTCACTTAAGTAGGAGCTTCCTTCTACTTATACCCTGGATCTCAGTGGTTTTAATACTGAACAGAAAAGGAGAAATAGCAGGACCTATCCTAAATTTGACATCTGGAAATTCCTATTTATGATGAAAACTTTTATTCACATACTCATATGTGTTCCTATTGTCCTTTTAGGACACCTGAATGAGTGAGGGTTGAAGGGAAGCATTTCTTCTCAAATCTGCTACCTAATCAGTTAATTTATTAAATAGAGTAATAATTAGGAGCATCATCATGCCTTGACTCAGCTAGGCTGGCAGAGGTAAAAAAGGACTGAAAATTATCCACAGAAAATAGGAGAAAAGTTAAAATATCTGCTTACACTTTTTTTTTTTTTTTTTTTTACACAATAGGAAATGATAGTTTTAGTTATTGTAGTATGCAGTTTATAACACATTACATCATGATTAACTGAAGAAATGTAGTTTTACTGTAAAAAAAAAATTGGCATCTGATTACCTGACACCAGATGAAGAGACGCCTGTTTTAGAAGAACGTTTAGGACCTCTTTTTCTGGAGAAAATACTTGCAGGAGAGTCAGGGTGCTGCCAGTGTCCCCATTCCATGGCAGGGGCTACTTCTTATACTGTTCTACAAAGAGCAGCCTCTGTGACTACCTCACTCTACAATTTTCAAAGTCAGTTCTGTGCTAAATCCAAGTTGCTCTCCTTAGGAAGAAGGGTAGGAAAGTCTTTTATTTGTATATAGGATTTCCTTTATATAATTATTTTGGGCCTGATTTGACAACGTCCAACTGTGGCTTTCATTCTTGCCATGTGGTTATAGGGCTGAAGATGAACAGACAGCAGAGTTTTCCTTTCAGTCCTTCCCATGGTCTTTCACTGCAAAGCTTAGATGCTGCTTTTTTTAAATGGACAGCTGGATTTTACAGGCAGATTGAGGTGGAGTAATCTGGGGTTATTTTTAGCAGAAACATGAGAATGAGCAGCTGAGTTCAGGGAACACATTAGGGGTCACTCCAGGAGTCACCTCACTCAGGTAAGTGTTGTGCTCTTACACAACCACAAAGTGGCTTCTTGGTCAAAGTCACCCAAAGAAGCTCTGGCAGTATAAAAAGGCAAATTCTGTCCATTCAAATTTTGGATTAAATCACGAAAATGCAACAGTTCTTTCTCCTTTAGGCTAATCACACTTTTGGAATTTCAGGATTGATGGAAAGGTAAAGTTGCTGTTTCAAAGTGGACATTTCTTTGGGGTTTTGACTCATCAGCCCATGGAAATTTTGATGCAGTCTTCATCAAACTGCATTGAGCCTTAGACTTAACTATTTTAAACATCTCACACTCGAGGACTTCATAGTTCTACAAAATGGAACTTTATTGATAAACAAAAATCCTTGGATAATCACATTTTGTAACATAATGGAAGGCAATTTGGGGTGGATTAACCCTGACTAATGCCACTTAAGTTACTCTGTCACTCCTCAACTAAGTAGGCAATAGAAAATATAATAAAAGACACATGAGTTGAGATTAAGAGAGGGAGAGATCACTCACTGGTTATTATCATGGGAAAACCAGACTCATATTAGGGAAAATATATTAATTTATCACCAATCTAATCAGAGTAAGGATCCTTTCCATGGGGTGCAGTCCCTCAGGAAAAGGATGCTTCAGCATGGGTTTCCATGGCTTCACAAGTCCTGACAGCAAGTCTGTCCCAGTGTGGGCTCTTCTCTCCACAGTCTACAGGTCCTGCCAGAAGACTGCTGCAAAATGGATTTCCCATGGGGTCACAGCCTCCTTGGGCATCCACCTGCTTGTGTGGGGTACTCCACAAGCTGGATTTTCTTGCAGAGAAAGGTGGATCTCTGCATCCCGTGGACCTCCATGGCTGCAGGGGTGCAGCTGTCTCACCATGGGCTGCACCGTGAGCTGCAGGGGGATCTCAGCTCTGGTGCCTGGAGCAGCTCCTGCCCCTTCTTTTCCACTATCCTGGATGTCTGCAGAGCTGTTTCTCTCACAGATTCTCACTCCTCTCTTTGGCTGCAGTTGCACAGGCTGGGTTTTTTTCTCCTTAAATACCTTATCCAAGCAATGCTACCACTGTCACTGATGGCCTTGTCTTTGGATAATGTCTGATTTGTCTTCGAGCTGTCTGGAATTGGCTCCATCAGATATAGGCAAAGCATCTAGTAGCCTCTCACAGAAGCCACCCCTTCTTTCCCCCTCTTACCAAAACCTTGCCCCAAAATCCCAATGCACAATTTCCCCACAGGAGTAAAAACAAGTGAAAAACTTTAAAAGGGCAGATTTTAAAACCATGAGGAAAATGGTTAACAGCAGGCTGAAGGGCAAAGTAAAAAACTTTAAAACCACAGAAACAGCCTGGAGGCTATTCAAGAACATTGTGTTAGAGGCACAGATGGTTTGTGTATCATTGAGAACAAAAACAAAGTAAAATGGTGAGAATAAAACTATGGTTAAGCAGAGAAGTACAGGGCTTTATTGAGGTTAAAAAGGCATCCTTTAAAAGCCGAAAAGCTTCCTGAAATACCTAGCCAGGTCAGGTCATCACTCATGTTGGGGAAAGGCAAGTCAGCAATGACAAGATTAATAAGGAAGTGGTCAGCTAAACGTGATGAGGATCTGGTGGTAAAGACACAGAGGCTGATACTTGTACCATGTGGTTCTGGCATATTAAAATTTGCAACAGAAATGTCCCATTGTCCTCTTGAGTTTCCCTTGAATTTCCACTTTTTTTTTCTTTTCTTTTCTTTTTTTTTTTTAATTTTTTAAAACAAGATGCTATTATCCAATCAGAGATATGAAACTAGGCAACAAACAAAGCAAAATGATTCTACAAAGATATTAGCATAGCCTGAAATTTCTTGCTGGCTATTTCCCATCTCAATCTTTCTCTCCAGGCCTGCTTCCCTGGCTGCTTACATCCTTTCTATCCTGGCTACATGGCAGATCTTTTTGCTCTAGTATATTCTGGGCTTGATTATTCACTGAGAGATCAAAATTCTCCCACTCTGAACAAATCCTCTTTGGATATGTTGAATTAATTATTTGCTAAAAAAAGTCCTAATCAAAACAAGTGTGTTACCTGAATGTGTCTATATACAAGAACTAAATAGCTGAATACTTTAAAGACCTTCAAGAATGCAGAGGAACAATAAAAAAAAAATCAATGTCGGCAATCTTTCTTTCCCTAGAAGACAATAAAGGATGTTTTCTTTGTTGGGTTATGGGACTCAGAGAAATGGAAACTAAAAAAACCAAACACTATGCATTAAACTAGAAATTAAAGTGTAGCAGTTATTGATGTCTTCTCAATGTATTAACATGGGAAATAATGAGATATAATTACAATTTATTAAGGCCATTGGTCAGCAGCTGGCTGAACATGAGCCAGAATGGGCCCCTGTGGTCAAGAAAATCAATGGCATCCTAAGCTGTACCAGAAATAAAGAGGCCAACAGGAACAGGGCAGTGTTTGTCCCCATGTACTTGGCAGTGGTGAGGCCACACTCTGAGTGCTGTGTCCAGTTCTGGGCCCCTCAACACATGAAGGTCACTGAGGAGCTGGAACATGTCCAGAGGAGGACAGTGGAGCTGGAGAAGGGTGTGAAATACATCCTGTAAGGAAGAACTGAGGGAGAACTGGATGTTTAGCCCACAGAAAAGGAAGCTCAGGGGTGACCTTCTCCCACTCCAACTCTCTGAGAGGAGGCTGTAGCCAGGTGGACGTCAGTCACTTCTCCTAAGTAGAAAGCAGGATGAGAGGAAATGGCCTCAAGTTGTGCAAGGTGAGGTTTAGATTGGCTATTAGGAAACATTTATTCACTGTAAAGGTAGTCAAGGACTGGAACAGGCTGCCCAATGAACTGGTGAAGTTGCCATCCCTGGAGGTACTTAAAAGAGGTATAGATGTTGTACTCATCAACATGGTTTAGTGGTGACCTTGACGGTGATGGGTTAATGATTAGAGTTTATGATCTTAAAGATCTTTTCAAGCCTAAACAATTCTATGATTCTATGAAATATGTAAATAAAAAGTAGTGCTTTCTAAGAACCAAATCTGAGTCAAAAATTGCATTTTAGTGACTTGTTTTAATGATTACAGAAGAAATGGCTTGCTTAAAATAGGCTGGAGATGGAAGAAAAATGAAAAATAAATTCAAGAAAAATCACCTGAACAGTGAGGAGCTGAGCCAAATTTTCTTCTATATCTCTGCCAGGAGATGACAGGAGAGGAAGGAAAAAGAGCAAAAAAAATTATTCTGTAACCATCTCACAGAAGATCTCCTAAGATTTTGTTTGTCCTTTCCCAGCACAGGGGGTTTTTCAGAATCTGTTAAGTACTCCCCATTTTTTCAGTCAACAGAATGACTTCCAGAGAGGTGGGAACTTTATCTGGAAGAGCAGACACAGATTGTGGGTAGGGAAAGAGGGAACTGGGGAACAAGGCAATTGGAGGTACAGATCAGCTAAAGAGGGGCTGTGAGAAAGGTTTGGTTTATATGGGCAGAGTTTGAATAAAATTTTAACACTATTGACCTCCAAAACCCCTGTGTACTTTATTAATCATCCTGTACACAGATGAGAACTTTCAGAACATCTGGTGCCTTCCTGAAGATCTCCTGTGTATAGGAACTTCAACCTTTAATTTCAAATCACTGTGAACTTTAGATCAAAAGCTGTGACTGAGATTCTGCGTCACTCACAAAAAGAGAAATTTTACATCTCCAGTACTTAGTAAAGGATGTTACTAAGCTTAGTGGATTTTTTGGTGGTTTTGTTTGTTTGTCTGTTTTGTCCATGTGGGTTTTTTTGGGTGTTTTTTTTTTCTTTATTGTTGTTTTCTTATATTTTGTGTTCCTAGTTTAAAGAAGAAATTGCACGCCTCTAATCAGCCATGGCAAATGCACGCACATACACTATTATATGTGAATACTTCTCCAATGTTACTTTATAAGAACCTTACACACTTCACTTTGATTAACACTTTGATAAGACATATATTTTCCTTGAAGAAAGTGAGGCCATGGGGATTTGTTAAAAATTCAGAGAAGGAAGATACTATGGAAAGATTTAATTCAGTTACAGTAAGTAATACATTCTGCTAATGTAATATGGACACAAAAAATGTTAGACCCCTTGAGAAATTAGGATAATCTGGTTTGATCCTTTATGAATGTATATAATTGTATTTATGTATGTGTCTGTATGTATATCTACATTTATGAAAACATTGTTATGCATGTGCCTGTGTATGCATACATTTATAAAACAAATCCATGACCATAAATCAGTTCAACAGAAATAGTATAAAGTGGACTACTGTACATCTTTATTTAAAATACGTAGGATGCCAAGACAGAAAAACACTAAAAAAGAAATACATATTGTTTTTGAAGCTGAAGCATCAATATGGTTGTAATTTTAATGTTTCTTGCTGGAAAAAGGTCATCTTTGGCGAGGTCGGGTTTTTCTTAAGGTCATTTCACATTGAGATATCTGCCTGCTTTTGACATTTCATCTAGGAGAGGCACAACTATTCTGACACATGAAATGGGTTCTTTACAAACCCAATGGCTATTTCTATCAACATCTGTTATTCTTACACAAAAGGGGAATATGCATTGATTGCAAACAAGGCTTCGCATTTTTGGAGAATATTAATATATATTTATTTTGTGCTTAAAGGTACAGCAATGTCCATCTGAAATAGAAACAGTAAAAAACACTGATATGTAAAAGACTGAAAAAATAGCACCATAGATGGCATATTTTGCTCTTAAATAGAACTAAATAAATTTAAAGATGTTAATTGTTGTCGGTAAATTGTCACACTGCTTTCTGTAAAGCAGCAGGACAGTGAAATTCACTAAGCATTTGTGCAATTGCGTTGTGGTGCTGACACAGAAAAGCACAATAAAAATATTTTTCTTTACATTTTGTGTGGGATTTTTAATTGCATATTCATTTGAAAATTTCAGTTCTCTGCAGCACTGAGTATGATGGGAAAAATCTGTTTCCATGTAAATCCCCCAGCTTGTATCCCCATATTTTTATACCCTAGAATTATTATGTATTTATGGTATGATATCTATGTAATTAAATAAACTTTGTAAAACTAATTTGGACTCACAGGGCAAACTTAGTTTTCCTATAGGACAATCCAGGATTCCAAAAGTGGTTCACAAATTGCTCTCCCAAGGAACATTACAGGAAGACCATATTTTTTCTTTTCTCCTTGTTTGCAGGCATCTCTATTAAGCTTTGGACATTCCAAAGCAGAAGCATTTATTTGAGCATTCAGTAGTTAGGATTCACCAGCTGAGGGCTGTGACCAGTCACGTGGTGTTATATCTGTTCCCATGTTGATGGTCTGTTTTTACAAGCCATTTCTTTCTCCCAAAATGAAAGCCATTTTATCAGAAAACAGGTTTTGTTTTCTGATGATATTCCTTTGGCAAGTACTCAAATCTGCTGTTTGTGGATGTTTGTAGGAACATTGCTTTGCTCACATAAGTATTTGAGAACAGAAAAAAATAAAGGACATGAAGAGGCTAAATCCAAATCCTCTTCTCTCATCTAACAAGCTGTAAGTGAACAATTTTTGTGCAATCTCTACTGGCTCACTGATCTTACAGCACCAGAAAACTCTATATATTTGGAGTCAGTGTGCTTTCCTACTTACTAAATGTGTCATATTTAACTTTCTGCAATATTTGGACGTATGGCAGACATTCACAGAGAACTACAGGTGCTGCTTTTCTGGACTGAAGCCATATGTCTATAGGGCATTGAAGAGGTTAACATCCAGGTGTAGGAGCTTTATTGCTGGAACATGTTCTGCACTGCTTTCAGACTTTGGCCTCAAATAAACATCTTTATCATATTTTATTAAAATGTCATAATTAGATTTATTTAATGCACTGGGATCCAGAGCATGTCAGGTCTATAGATGATTGAAAAATGCTTCAGCAGCTTTTGATGGCTTCATAGGATGGCAGGGCGATCCACTCCTATTTTCCACTAATGCATCTCTATTTGAAAACAGGACTTGAATGTTCTTCTCAGTTTGTGCGTTTACTGATAGAAAAAGAGTGCAAACAGTCTTGTGTTCTGCAGTGTTGCATTTGATTAGAAAATAATGCTTGAGGTATGAATACGCTGAAGTAATGTTAAGGAAACATTAAAGCGCCCCTAAATCTGCCATTTTATGCCTAGGGCTTTGCAGTTATCATTTGAAATGTGTGGTCTTTTTTTTTTAAATGGTTCCACAAGAGTAGAAACTACTGCATAATGGTACAAATAAAAATAATACTGAGGTGTAAGTAGTGGCTCTGATAGTTGTACTTATTCCCATGTAAAGCCTGGAGTGACAAAATAGTTTTCCAACTTCTAAAAGCATCGTCAGTACACTGTGTTTGGCTAGATCATTGCCCAGAGAAGCAAAGAAGCACAAATATTAGTAGCTTGTATTGTGCCAATGTACAAGTATAAATTTCAAGTATCTCGATTTACGTAAACAGGACATATAGAATTTAAAATAGGTAGGAGCAAAATGAGAGCATGGTCTACAATGGAAAAGGAAAGATAAATTTGTGCCCCATACTGATCTATCACATAGAAGAGCCTAAAACTACTTCAAGACATCATACTGGTTACACATAGACAGAAGGGGATTTGGAGGAGCTGTCAGCTGATAACTTGTGAGAATTTCAAATATGGGCTTTTAAATATTGTGACTCTTTTTTTTTTTTTTTTTTCTGCTTGATGGTGTAGAGAGGCTTNTGCTTGTAGGTAATCTAGAAAGAACACAAGGAAAAAATGGGGAACAAGGGTATACACACATTCCAGTAAATGGGAACCAGAAACTACTTCATGTCAGAATGGATCAAACTTTTTACCAGGCCAATTTAATATCTCCTCCATATTGGTTTGCACAGTTGTCTCCTCTGGCAATAATCCCTATGACTTCTGTAATGAAAGTAGTATAAGGGCTCTCTGCCTTCACTGCACTGTAATAGTATCTTTTGAATGATGAATGTCTGTCTCATCTGAGAAACCCAGATTTATCCTTGCAAGGCTGGGTCCAACTACGGTTCATAATTTTTCAAGCAGAAATAAGGAGAATTGAAAATATACGGATGTCATTTGCTTCCAAAAAGTGTTGATCAGATGTTTCACTGGGCAGAAGATCCACAAACGTTAATTTCTGAGGCAGCTGAGCTAACTTCCAAGGGTAATGGGCCCTGTGCTATTTGCTTTCCTTTATTCTCCTGCCCCAACCGGTTAAGACCAAAATGTGAGAAAACAAGGGGAAAAAGGGTATGTATCTACTTGCATGGATTTGAATAGCAGGATGATAGTTATCTTCAGTCACTGTGGTGGGTGGGAGCCTGACACTGAAAGAATTTGAGGAGGAAGTGCTGAGTGAGAAAATCACTGCCTAAGAGATGGGTTGCATACTTGACACATGGAAAATATGCACTCTGTAGGTGGGTATTTAGTAGACTAAGGTAAAGGAAGGAATATGCAGGAAGAGAATAACTGAAGAAAGATTACAGAAGAAAAGAAAGTAACCAAAGTCAGGTTTGGTCTGAAGTTACCAAATTTCTCCTTGGACTCTTGCATGGTCTTTGCTGCCATTGCTGGTACTACTGCATATTGATCTGTGTCTTGCTAGGACACCACATAGGGGTTTTAGGCTTCCCTTAATTCTTCCCCTACAATCACCTATTGAAAGGGAGGAACAAAGAAATTATTCTGAATATCTTTCTCATCATAAGGCAATGATTCAGATTCTTCCATTTTCATCCTTTGTTGATTGAGTTGTCAAGCACCCAGCCTTGGCAATAGTAGATGAAATAAGCAATGTCTTCATAGTTTTGCCATGCTGCATCAGTATGGAATAACTGAGCCTTATCGACTGCATGCTGAGTCCAACATTCAGCTGAGTTCCTTTGGAATTTTTAATCACTACTTTTTATATGACACTCAGAAAGGTCTTACCCACAATGAATTGTAAACTTCAATTTTGCTTTTTCTAGAGACCCCTAGAAGTCACCCATATCTGGAGGAATTCTGCCTATAACAAGAAGTACATGTGATAAGTTTAGGCCAAATGCTTAGGTTCTCAGGGACTAAATTCTGCAAGTTGCACTTTAATATGTCAGAAGCTCTTGGAGTTTCACTGGATATTTACTGGACATGAAATGTAGCACTATCGCTCTGCTATAAATATTTATTGTTAATCTTATTAATGGCATCAGAAATAATAGTAAAATATTTTGGTATACTAGGGCCTATGTCAGTATTGGATGGTGGTATAAGAATATTTATGCTGCAGAGTGTACATTGATAGCTCTCATTCCAGCAGTGGATAGAAGAAATCTTATTGACATTTCCAACTTACTCATGTGCAGGATATGGAGACACAAAAGCAATTCACTCTTAACTAAATCATAGATCCAATGTATTCCGTGATATAGTGTTCTTTTATTGTTAAATTTTACCCTTATCAGTTCCTAATAGCCTGATACTGTTGATAAGCTCAGAATTTTAGTCACTTTGGTCCAAATGGAATCCACTTTTTTGATTTCGTAGTTACTGGTGCTTGAATTAATTGATGACAACAATAGAAAAATCTCAATCATCCCTTTCTTAATTTTGTATCACTGAGGGTGAGAAGGAGGACAAAGACTAAGAGAAGTGAGGTTGAAAAAATCCCATTTTATTTTGCTTTCATCCATCTTAGTTATTTCTGAGTCTGATGTTTCCAGTGTGCTTTTCATCACAGCTGTTTGATATTTCATATTATAAAAGTGTATTTCTACTACTGCTCAAAAAAACCCAACAACAATAACAACAAGACTGTTTTTGGAAGCATATAAAATGTTTTTACATGAAGAATTCAGCTCACCTCATAGTTTTGCAGTTATTTCAGTATGGAAACATGGTGTAAGATCACAGATGTCTAATTTTTGCCATCCTTCTACTCCCATATATTTTTTACTATACCTACAAATGTATTAATCACACAATTGTGGGCACATGGCTTTTTAATAATTTTACCTAGACAACATTTTATTAAGTTATCAAAATATAGCCTCTTTTAGGGAAATCAGACACTATCTATTATACCTATTAGGTCAAACACCACTCCTTTCAAGTATTCTGGTTGTTTCTACTAGCAATGTATATCCATTGTTATCTCATGCCTTCATTACAACTATGAGAGAGCACCATAAAAAAGCACCTCTGGCACCTCATCTTCAGTCAGAAGAATGACTACTCTCAAGACTCTACAGCTCTACTTTATTAACATTTTGGTCCTGCATATCTGCACCTGATCTTCTCTTACTTCTAGTTTATGTGAAGGAACTTCTAATATTTCCATAAGCTTTTAAAAGGGCAATAAAACCTTTAAAAAAATACTTAAAGATATTTAAAGATGTTTTAAAGATATTTTTTGCATGCCTGGTATTACCACTGAATTGCATTAACTGTGCTTGTGAATCTATACATACAAGAAGCCTGACTTGTTTCAGCTGTAAAATAGGATATTTTTATTCTGTAACTGGGTTTGTACTTGTTTGTGGGCCTTTTATCAAGAAGAATATGTTGGCATACATTTCATAAATAATCCATTATTATTTTCAGCATATTATTTCAATTTTTTACAAAAAATATAGACTGTAATAGAAAAGTTAAATGAAAGACAACATTCTTTCTCTAATTTTTATTGTATCACAAAACCTCCAATAAAGATAGCTTTCCTTCTTGCAAACTTCCTTATCACAGAATGAGTAGCCCTTACTTCTTATTTTACAGGGAGTGTGCTTGATCTCATTTCCAGAAAAGAGTTGAAATATCCATATCATCCTTCCCTTTCTTGCTTTGCTCCATTTATGGACTAACACATGACAGAATCACAAGAAGCAAAACATTTTCTCCAACTTTTTTTTCTGAGCTAGAGTAGAGAGTATTTCCTTAGAACAAAGGTATGACGTACAGAAATATCTTTTTCGGCAGGGACAAACACAGTATCTTTTATTCAGATATAGGATATATTTAGACAGTTTCAGGCCAAAATGTCTAATGTGAATTTGGATAAATGGATTTGTAGAAATATTGGATATGAACTATGTAGCATAGGTTTTTTGTTTAGATTTTTAGTTGAATTTGTATCCTTTCTGCATAAAGGCAAATTTTATGCCTTTTTTTTCCTCTGGATGAGAAATTAATGGCCACCCACTGAGGTCTGAATCTACTTCCAGAGCAGGAGGATGTTAAGGTAAACATTCTGGAAATATAATTTCTGGAAGGAACTTGAGAACTTCAGATCAAGTTGACTCTTTTAATTTAATACCATATTATATAAGCAAATGAAAATCAGTATCAGGAAAAGGATTCTGTTAGAAATGAGATTTTTAAAAATTCAGATCTGTTTGTAAACTCAATAAAATTGTCTGTTACATTGCATGGGGTTACTGTGGTTAAAAGTCTAGGACCCAGCACTTAGTCTTTTTGAACCCCATGCCATTGGTCTTGGCCCATTTTTTAACCTGTCAGTTTGTGAAAGACCAAATAAAACATTCAGCTCCAAATAAAAATGTCTTTTTCAATTTTTTCCTATTGATTTCCTTGCCGAGTAGTAGACAACAGAAAATTTTACAAAGGTATTAAGACATGATTGAAAATATCAGCTGGGAATTTTGAGCAGCTCTAGTCTTTAGTATGTTTTAGATACCAAAGATGATGCTAATATTTTCATTATTAGTTTTAACAGATGTCCAGAGTAGAATATTGTTAATTTGCAATTATTTCCTTTTACTAAATAAATTGTAGTCTTCTGCTCTGCTGCTCATAAAGTTCAGTACAGTAAGCAGCAGTGACATAAATATTCAGCTTCAGGTCCTGTTGTTCTTTTAGGTATTTTAACCTAAATTACTAGAGCTCAGAAATGTTGGGCAGTTCAAGAAACAACTAAAATAAATTACAAGAATTCGACCCCATTAGCTGTCATTTGCCTTTTGTAAGAGTTATATCCTTGGATGTTTCTTAATATCTAGACAGCAGCACTGAACACCATTTTTTTAAACTTTTTTTTTTGTTGTCAGTGCTTTGCAATTTTTCTTCCCAGATATTGACCATGCTGTCACCAGCCATATACACATCACTTGCAGACTGGATCATTCCAGCACACACTTCAGGAAATTATAAATGTATGCATTGTTCAGGAAATGAACTAGTGTAGAATGTTCTTGTCAACTTCATTTTGAAGTAATTTTCCATTCTAGTCAGTGTTTGACATTAGTTACGGACAATCAAAATATTTACTATGAATTTGCTACTAAATGGGCATAGCTTTTAAATTTATTTCTACTTTTTTTTCTGGGTGGGTTTTTTGCTGTTTTTGGTAGTGGTGGGCAGGATTATTATGTTTGTGCAACAATTCTTATTTCAAGGTACTCTAGGAGTAGTTTAAGGAAACATATTTTAGTTTGTCAATTGCTTGTGAACTATTCACAGTAACTATTGGCTTATTATTCCTTTTAAAGTTATTTCACCTAAATCATATAATTCTGCTTTTGCTCCCTCAAGTCAGTAGAAAGATCATTTCTGAAAATGGAGGCATTCATTAAAAGTGCTTAATGCGGATGAAAAAGGTAACTAAAGGCATCATTTCAGTGTGCTTTTTCTTAAAAGCTGTAAAATCCAGCTCATTAAAGACATACCTGGGCTAGTACAATGGATTCAAATGTGGTGTGGCTAACTTATACAGAGTAAATAATTAAATATTAATAAAATTCCTCAATTTTAGCTTTTCTATCACTGTCTTGTTTTTAAAGTACTTTTCCATTTCCTTAGTCAACCTGTAATCACAAGTATGGCTGCATGTGTGACAGGCAGTGGTTATAAGTAAGCCACTGTACTTGCCATCAGTTCCTTCTTGTTTTTCCTTCCATTAGGATTTCCTGATTATGCACTAAAAAGATATTTGATTGATAGTAGAATAGAAGAAATTTGAAGAAAAAAAAATTAAACTGAATTCATGCCAGTGGGGAGGGGAGCTACCTCATTAACAAAATAATTGAGCTGTTAGTTAATTTTACTTGTTATTTGTAGAAAAAGACAAAAATCTTCCAAGGAATTAACACTTCCCTCAAATGATTCCAAGAACAACAAAAGGGTTTGTATTTTAGATGCATTTAGTAATTATGTCTATGACATCTTTTTACATATCATCCAAGGCAGATTAAAAAAAAAAACAAAAACAAAAACAAAAACAAAAAAACCCCAAACAAACAAACAAACAAAAAAAACCCCCAAAAAACCAAAAACTCCCCCCCCCCAAAAAAAAAAAAAAAAAAAAAAAAAGTAGAGAAATAAAATCCCTGGCAATTTACAGAATATTCTAAGTATCAGCTTTTTCTGATCAGTTTTTCTGTGTCTCTCCCTCCATCTTATTAGAATCAATTTCTGTTAATTGATAATTAATACCTTTACCTCTGCTAAAAGCAGCTACTTGTGTATCAACACTTCCAGTTTAATACAATCAGTATATTTTAATGTTGATGCAAACAGTACATAAAAATAATTATAAAATTTTCCTGCAGTGCAAATTTTACATTTCACTTATTTTTGCCTCCATTTTTTTTTTTTCAAATTTTTAAATTCTTGTTCCTTAAAGAAAACACTGTATGTTTAGTTCAATGAACTTGGTGATGCCTTCAAAGTGGTAAACATTTGGCCATGTGAACACAGAGAAAAGGAGTGTTATCCAAAATATACTACCCACGACTCACTACTGAAAAGTAGTTATCCCAGCGCTATTCTGCGAACTTATTCTTTCTCTTATACCCAACTCCCTTCAAAGCTCAGTGAAAACAGTTGCACGTCAATAGGAGTGAAGCAAAGAATGCCATTTTATTTACATAACATGACCTTATTCTGGATTTTGGTGACGAACAACAGTCAGAACATTGCAGTCAGAACAACTGACTCATGATTTCAGGTTTTGTTCTTATCTGATACCTTATTTTGATACCACTTAAACAAAGAGAAGCCCTTTATGTAGGGATAGGATTGAGAGGAATTAACATCTCACTGCAACAAAGTGAAAGGGCGCAGGGGTTTTAGATGTCCATCCCTCTGGGTATGGAGCGGAGAAGACAAGACGGGCTGTGCTGGAGGAACTGCAGCCCCAGTGCAGCCTGTCCTGCTCCTCCTCCCTGAGGGGGAGCTCAAGGCACAGAGTGCTGTGGTTGCATCCTTATCTGATAGCCAACACACTAGTAATGGTTTGGTTCCTGACAAAAGCGCCTCTGTCCTTGGTACGATAAAACAGTATTAGCTTCCTTCTAGGCAAAATGTGCCATACAGCAGGAATGTGTTTGAAATGCTGAGAACTGAGCCTGAGCGATAGCAGGGCATGAAGAAGCATTATAAGTTCTTGGCTTGAAATGTCATTTGAACAACTCACCTTGTGCTGTTCTCAGGGCTTTGCATAGAGTCTCAAGCTTCCGCAAAGGAGAGTACATTTCAGTTTCCAAGAGTAAAATTTTGGACAACCCTATCAAGATCTGCTGTGGATTCAAGTGCTGACAGGTAAAGAGAAAATAATTTGTTTATCTAAGCCACTGCCTCAGAGTTCAGGACAGTTTGAAAACTAAAATAATTTCTCTGTTCCATGTATCAAGATCTCTGAGCTAGACATGTCAGAGCAAACCTAAACAATTATTCTGGTTACTTGGCCCTCTATTCTCTTTCTAGCCAGTCTTGTATAAAAATGAACATTAGTCTTTTCACTATGCTCTGAGCATCAATGTCACATGGACACGGTGTCATGCACTCTGCAGCCGTAGCAGAACAGACTTGATAGATATCAATATACAGAAATATGCAAGCAGATATACAGAAGATGCATCTTTTCTTCGACCAAAGTAATTAATTCATTTGAATTTCACTAAAGAATACCATTGGATCACACAGACTTCTCATCTTACAATTTTTAAAAATTATTATTATATATTTTTTAATATTTTACTTACATTTATCTTCACTTGCCATGTAGAAAAGGGTTTTGTTTCTCCTAGCATCAGAATAAATGCTCTTGCTTGGTTTCAAAAGAACAGCATACCTCACAACAGCATGAAAACAGAATAAATGTTAAGATGTAATGCCAATTCCAAACATCTTTTTTTTTTTTTCTTCTGTTTTTGACATATGTCTCACTGGTATATCCACTGTCTTCTCTGAACTGCAAGAGAAATTAACTTGGTTTATATATTTTGGGAACCACTGGACAATCCTAACCTAGAGTGTCCTAACCACTGTTTCTAATGTGCAGTAGCTAATAGGTACAAATAATTGCTAAAAGATGGTAACTGGTTAATTTGGGTGGGTATTTTTCACACAAGACCTCATACTGCTCTTCAACCTGCTGAAATATGAAGTGCCAACTGGCAAAACACTGGAAAACTCTGCCGCTAATATGAGACATATTAAGCCAAAAACACAAGCTAGTCCTAGAAAGGAAAATAAAGCAAACAGAAGGCAAATATCCATTTCAGAATAAAAGAGTATGATCAAATTAGCAAAGCATTGGTAAGACACTAGACAATAATGTGAAAAATAAAACTAAAAAGCCCAATGTAACAAAAAAAAAAAAAAAAAATCTGATTCAATCTTTTTGAAAGTATAATTGAGATGTCCTAATGTAAGCCCATACAATGAAATATGTGGTTTTCTCAAGGTATTTGTTACATCTTAATTCTAATTCACATCCTAATGTGCTTGTCATACTTAGCGACATTTAGGAAACTTCACAACTAGAACTCAGCAAATACATTTTACCCTTATGTAGACATTTTCTGATACTCTGTTGAATATATTTTAAAAATAAAACTCAAAATTTTTGGAAGGTAGCTGAGTAAATTTATATTCATTTCAGAACCTTAAAAATTTATGTTCATAATTTTTACCGTCTGCCATGTAAGTATACTTACCCTATTAAATAAAAAATAATTTCAAATGAAAAAGGGGAATTTTAATTTCAAAATGTTGAAACAGGTTGTTTCAATTACTTTGGTTCCATTTGTTCCTAATTTTTTGGGAGACAGGAAATTAGCCAAAATCAATCTTTTACTGCTTAGAGTTTCAGTTGAAGTGAATAATCATTTTATGATAAAGATATATTTCATAAAAACCCTCCCAGACTGGTTATAAAAGAAGAAGAAATGGAAGAAAATATCCTTTTGCCCAGCATTGCACATTGAACAATGACTCTTCTGCCATCTTGAATACTTTATTTTTTTCAAAGTCAAATACTCTATAAATCAATACTGCATTACCCATGGAAGTGTTCTTTGGTTCAACACCTCAATTTGTATGGGTATTTAAAGAGAAAACCATTTCTGGCAGAGCTATTTTTTCTTAGTTGGCCCTTCTGTCAACCATATGCACATTCAGAGAAGGCTTTTTCTCTGACACGCCTTTTAATTTTTGTTCTGCAATCAAAATTCCGAAGAAGTGGACACTGATATTTTCCCCAGACCTGTGCCTGCAAGACACTTCAGGAGTGATTTGAGAGGAATTCCCAGGCTGCTGAGAGCAGCAAGCTCACCCAGAAAGTGCTATGTTCTGAAGGAGTTTTCCTCTCTTCTCCACAGCCCCCAGTGTATGGGGTGTGTCACCACTTCTGACTGAATTAATATTCTTTTGTTTACTTTCTCTGCTCTGCTGTTTGCTGCTGATGATGCTTACATGTCCACGACTACTTGCAGATGTCCATCTACTCAGGGAACAGAAGATAGCTTTGCTACACCTGGACTAGATGGAACTGATATTCAGCATCAGATGGGATTAGTCTGTCAGTGAGTGTCAGAGACGGAGCACAAACATGAGTAGTAGAGCTAAGCACTGTTTTAGTTTCATCTTTCCAAGACCTTCAGTGTCCAATTCAGGCTCTCATTCCCATTGGTGATTGGTTCTCCTTCCTGAGCATTTCTAGGTCTGTCGTAATCACAGAAGATATGACCAAAAGACATGGACAGCTAAAGAATTCTCTGGGCCTGATCACTTAAACAACTCCCGGATCCATCAGATCCCAGATTATAGGAATGCATATACAAGAGTTATTTAAAATAGACCAAACCAATGGGGCTTGTACAAAAATAGCAGTATAAATAAATAAATATGCACACATTTCAATCTTGATTTTTCCAGAACAACACTCTAGGGATGCTTTGCATTTAAAATGGGACCTTACAATATGGAAAGTACAATGTACATTAGAATTAACTTTTTTTTTTTTTTTATTATTATTATTCTGCCAGTTTTTGCTGTTCTAGACACAGGTCATGACCTCTCACCTCCTGTTTATTTCTTCCCATGTTGACCTTTCACTGAAGCACAGGGCTAATTTTTTGCTCCAGTGACCAAGAATAGGAATTTGTCACTTTATTCAAAATGGAATGAATACAGGTATGTCTGGCATTCTCAGCTGAGCTTAACCCTCTCCATGCTGAAAACAGTCAAATAGCCAAGTGATCTCTATTAGGAAATATCTTTTCTGAAGTTGTGCTATTTTTTGTAACAAAAGAGTTTTGCTTCTTTTGTCTGAAAAAGGGTTTTTCTTTTTCTGTGCACAGTTGGGTACAGTTTTCTTTGTTGCAAAATACAATGAACTAAACAGAAGAAAATGACAGGTTAGAGGTCCATAGAAATTTGCAATGGTTCTAAGGGAGAACTTTCATTAGTGTTAGGAAATAACCTCCATCTTAATTGTCTGCTGTACAAACAAAGTTTTATGTGTTATCTTTGACTGAGAAAGAAATAACTAATTTCTCCAGTAAGATGCCAGTAATGAATTCTTATGGACTAATCTTAATAAGTATGTGCAAAGTAATCTGTGCTTCTCATGTTGAGTTATAAAATAGAACTCTTTTCCTTATGCAAATACTTTCACTGGTACTTATCCACCTATTCAAATCTCCTGTGCAGTAGGGTTCTTTTCTTCATCTGTAAGTTCTGTAAAGGGAAAAGACGTCAGTGTATCCATGCGGGATTTGAAGTTAACACTTAAATCCTGTGTTAGAATTACAAAGGATAAGGGTGCCAGTAGAAAACACCCCAAAAAACAATACCCACAAAACTCCATTAAACAAGCAAACAAATCACAACAAAATNAAGACACAAAGAGGGGGGGGGGGGGGAACCAAACCACAATCCAGGAGGTCTCAAGTGAGACAGTCAGTAGATTCAAGCATTACCTGTCAGAATTAAGAAGTTGTGAGCAATGAACTATCAGAGTGCAATTTCCTACAAACACATCCTCAGTATTTCTATGGTCTCACTTATGTTACTGTTATCACTCCTTTCCTCTCTGTGGCAATATAAACATATTTTCAATTCTTTATTATATGCCCCAATCTTTTGTCCTAAGTACACATTAACATTGTTGCCTTCCCAGATCCTGTCATTAACTTTGTAAATGCCCCAGTTCTGCATGTGGCTTTTGGCCAGCCAGTGTGTATGAGCTGCCTACCCAACAGAACAACACTGCTGAGCTCATGGCACTGCCCTGCCTGCAGTGGAATCACTTGTTGGGGCGTTTATCTCACAAAGCTTTTCAAGTATTAACATGGCATAAATGGCATTCTCCTGTAGGCTTTCTAAGCCTCAGGAAACCAAGTCAAAAAAAGCCTTGGTGACTTTGGACCCTGTTACAGGCCACAGGCTGAACTTGTCCTGTGCTTTCATCCAGGATTTTCCAAACATGCTTGCAGTGAGGCCAGTGGTTTTGATCTCAGAAACATGAAGCAAGCATCATTTAACATTATTTGTGTAGAAATTTAATCTATCTCAGTTAAAATCATCAAAATACTATGAAAATAGAAATTTGTATAATTTTTAATAAACCTGAAATTACCTCTAAAATCTCCATGTCTTCAGTATCTTCCAACAGCATCTCAACTATGCACAGAAAAGGATTCAATGATGAACTGTAAGGTCTGCTATATGGACTGGGATCTTCTCCTCTGAAGAGAGCACTTTTAGTACTAGAAATGTGAGCCAAATCTTCTATGTTGTTTTTAAAACCAAAATTTCAGGCCCTGGGGGAGGTTCTGCACATGCTTTCACTGAATGTGGAGTATCCTTACCCCTCTTTCCTCAGTGCTGCATTTTGAGCTGCCAGCCTTGGCACGGTTTGATTTTGCAACAGCCCCTCTGAACAAAGGATGCTCTGAGCCGCTCACTGCTGGGTTTGTTCCTGTATGGGTGTATGCTGAGGGGGCTGCAGGCACATGGTGGGATTCAGAAGCATTGCAGTTTGTTCATTTTTCAGTTCAAATCTCTACGTGACTGCAGACTTCCAATTCTGAGAACAAGGAAATGCAGGTATGGGTGGAGTGTGGTATGTTTGAAATGGCAATCATGGTAACTGTAATGACATCTGTAACAATACAGAGAGACACAGCTTATTTTTGCCTTTCAGTTATGTGAAAAATCCTTACTTTACACTTTCTAAGGTAGAAAACCAGATCCTACACTGGGCTAAAATGTTATTTCCAGATTCACCTGAAGAATGCTAAAATAAAATATTCATGTGATATAAGAGAAGGACAATAAGGATAGTAAAATCAAGATGAAATGTTTCAATTTTCTCTAGCATACAAAACCTCCTGAACAAGCAAAAATAAATATTTGGCACAATAATGTCATAAAAAAATTTAAGTACAGGTGATTCTACTTAGGGCAGTTGTTACTGGTCGTTAATACTTCTCCACCTTTGAAAATTCTTCCAGCTTATCCTATGTAGGGTGTTTTAGTCACAGCTAGGAGTATATTCTTCTTCTTTTAGACATAAGATACCATGTCATTCACTCTTTTCAGTCCTCACCTCTCGAAGTGCAGAATATGATGCCAAAGGAGTGGGAGCCAGTGAAGAATATATCTTTCTGGACCAGTAGACATATAATAGGCTGCAGCATTATTACTGGGGCTGCAATTCATCCAATTTGTTGACAATTCAAGGACTCAGCTTTCACAGACTAGTGGAAATTATGCTCACCTGTGCCAGAGCACCTATCTTTTTAATCTCTTCTTCAGCATCTCTATTTTTTTTTTTTTTTAATAAATGATTCCTTTCTGTTAGAATATGTATGCATACAGATTATTGTTTCTCACTGGCCTGCACTGTCCATGGGGCTTCCTACTGGTAGAATGAGATCAGCAGCAGCACCCTGGTCTGATTGGGTGCTTTGGCTCCTTTCCTAGGTTGTAAGCCTTCGTGCAAGAGGCAAATAAGGGAGACACCAGCACCAAACCAATCCCTGCTAGTCCTGTCATTTGCATACTAACTGCTTCTACGGTAACCACTTACATCAGATATACTGAATGCTGAGGGGGGAAAAAATCACAACCTAAACAGAACAGAACACCATCCCTAAACTGCCCAATACCACATTTTTCATGCTTTGCAGTGTTTTACATAGGAGGGTTTTTTGGGTTTTTTTGTTTGTTGTTTTTTTTTTTTTCCTCTGGGAGCATGAACATGCTCTGATTTTGATCTTTTGAAATTTCTGCATCCCTTAGGTTGTATCCTTTCACTCCAGAATAACTCTTGTTGTGATAGATGAACTGGAACAAGTGTGGGCTTCCTCACAGCCACTTCCTGTCAAAGTGCCCTGTGCTAAGCAGCAAGCTGTGCAGTCAAATGGAAGGAAGCACAAAAGTCCACTTTTCCCTTATCCCTTCCCCATGGCAACCTGACCAAGAACAGTGACCCCCAGCAGCACAGCTGAGGCCTGAAACTGTGCTGAATTACTCAGAAAGAGAATCTCCTGACCCCAGCCAGCAGAACCCAATGAAAACATGTGACCTCTAACTGCAGAACCCCATGTCCGACACTGCGTTTGTACTGTACGCAGGCAACACAGGTCCAATGCTTTCAGGAAGCTGACTTAATGATTCTCAAATCTAATTTAAAGTGAAACAGTGAACCTAGAACTATTCAGGTTCTGCAATTAGAGGGTTTTACATTAAGCAGTCAAAAATCCCATAGAAATATCACACCTCCTTGAATTAGGTATTGAAATCAAATATTTTTTTTCTCAGGGCTGACCTTTGTTAGCTACATGTAAACTGAACTGATGATGAGTCATTGAGCTAGCAAATTAGTACTCATAGTTGTTGACAAGGTCAGTGAGAAATCTACCACATTTTTAAGCAAAAATAAAATGTTCATGTAGTTATTGTAATATGTACTTCTTGTCCTTAATGACATTCAGAAACCATTGGCAACAAGAAGAGGAAAAACAGGAGATTTTGGGGTTTTCACACTCTCTACCAAGTGTAATCAGAAATTTAACACCATAATCTTTGGTTAAAGAGCTATAACAGTATCTATTTGTTGTGCTTTCAACCACATAAATAATAGAATTGACCTCAACACTGGGTAGAAAAGGGACCAAACTCTCTAACCCGCTACCTTGGTTAATATTGTTTCAATAGCTCTACAGCCTATTTTATAATGCTTCTGCACAAACAACTCTTTGGCTTGTGACAGCAAGGTACACCAATAATTCATTACAAGAGCATTTGTTCTGTGATTAACTCTTAGAACTGTATGAGTAATCTGGAGCACAGATAAACACAGTCCTGAATGTATTTTTTTTTTTTGAGTGAGAGCACCTTACAATTAACAATTTTAACAAATTTATATGAACAATATTTTAATGACAGAATTAATCTTAAAGGCAGTTGTTTAGCAGACTTAACCTGTGGGCTGCTCCTGGATCACAGCTGATCTACACAATGAACACATTGCTGTGGCCACCATGGGAATGCAGAAGAGCCATATGACTGAAATTTGGTTTGGTCATCCCAGTTTCATATTTCCTTGTCAGCATGTCCACACACAGCTCCAGTGTGTGGAGCACAGTGCCCAGTAGAAAACAGTGTTATGGAACTATTTAAGATGAGATACCAAGAGCCTAACAGATAGAAATATTTTGTGCTACAAATACTCTGAATTTTAAAGGCAGCTTCTCTTTTGCCTGTCTAGATTCACCTTCTCTCTTCTGTTAAAGGTCTTTTGGCATTTGTGCTGGTCCTCTGAATCTAACTATTTTGCCTCTCTTCCAGTATGTTACCCAACTCTGTTGTTCCTTCCAGTATTTGGCATTTGCTTTGGAATTATGTTTGTCCATCTGTTATTTGTCCTTTTGGTGATGCGTTCTGCTGATTCCCATTTGTTCCTCTCATCTTTCTCAACAATTTGGGCTTCTGAAGTGTTGTGGCATCAGTCAGCTCTATCTTGGCCCACGACAATGTTTGTACAGAACAAGAGAAAGAGCAAAAAATGGCCTAGACTGGTGTTTCTGTTTCTTTAGGAATTCACAGGCAAAACTTTTTGTAGTGGTCATTCTCACTAGCTGATTTCACTGGCTCAAGGAACACATAGTGAAAGGGACTTTATTCTCTTTTGGATTCTGTTTTGCTCCTTCCATCTTTCTGGATGTTTGTAAGTAGTGTATAACCATAAAAATGGCTAAAATTTCAGCAGATACTCTTCCAGTCTTGACTGAGCTTACACTTTTGTGTTGCAAATTCCTTCCCCTTTAGGAACACATTCACCTCCTTTATTAGCTATCTACAAAACTTACTGGCTTAGTATGGTCTAAGGAGAACTAAAACTGCACCTATTCATACTTTTTTTTCCCCAGTTTTTTTCTTTTTTTAATTTTTTTTAATCCCTAAAAATAAACCACAATCACACTACCCTTTACATGCCATTGTTGGATATGACCTTTACTTGTCATGACTTAATTTTTCAGACTTAGAGACCATTTTGTAGACAGAGTTCCATATTTTTCAGCTCACAAGTTGCCTGCGCACAACAGTGTGGAATGACTAAAGGGATTCTCAGCTATTGATCAGTTACAGCTACACAGATATTGTTTTCACAGATATTGTTTTCTCCCCCACCACAGCTCATATTAAGGTCACACTATCATCAGACTTATGCCTTATACTGGGGCTAGCAGAATTCTGCTTGGCAGTCAGGCACTAGGTAGGACCAGGTCTCTTTTTACACATTTGTTTTGGATTTAGACTTGTTCAGATAAGTAGTCTTACTAGAAAACCAGGACTCTTACAAAAATAAAACAATCCCCTGGAAAATGTGAATTTTTTAAAGTGAGGATTTATTTTGTATCAGTGGCCCTTGGAGACAGCTGAGTGGTGTAAATGAATGAAGGATGCTTACACTAGTTTATTTTCAGTATTTAAAGGAGGCATTAGTTAATCTGTTTGCATAGGTGCACTAAATTAATGTAATTTCTAGACTTAATACACTGAAAGCCATGTGAATTTTGCCAACAACAATAAGATACAGCACTTGTCAGAGTAGGTCTGTTTTTGAAAGGAACTTCCTTTTCTTCTTTCTCTTTTCCTTCCCATCTCCAACCAAAATCCTCTCAAACCCACAGGTTTCATTGTATAAGCACTGGGCATTAAGTATAATTTATGAAATGTTTATGATGTGGGTAGGATGCTGGTTTTGATCAAATAAAAAATCAGGAAGCCCCAATTAATAAAGAACCCTGAACAAGGCACCCACGGTATGTACGAGCTCTCTGGGATTTGTAGCTATGAGCTTTGTGCAGGCAGACTCCTTGGAGTATGGAAGCCCCTCCTGCTCCAAACCAACCTGCATCCAAACCATCCAAACCAACCCTGGCTAGCTTAGAACAAACAAACCACTATGGCTACAGGGGAACTATCTCAGCATCTTTGGAATCCTTTGGAAAAATTGACACAATCAGCTAGATCTCATCCAAGTGAGCCAGTCTGTGCTGGGGCTCTAGGAAAGGCAAGCAGAGAGTGCACAGAGTGCTTTGGAGCAATCACACTGGCCAAGTGGGCCAGAAAATGGAGTAGCATCACATTAACATCAGCATTATTATATAACTGGCAGGAACATGACAGAAGGGATGAAAAGAAGTCAAAAACTACTATCAGCACTGCAGATCTGACTGAAATCACTAATTAATTGTTGCCCTTTAATATTTTGATTCTAGTCTAAAACCACAAAGTGTGTGCTCACAAAACACCCTTGGACATTCAAGATATGGACAAACATAAGTGCTAGGTAACACATTTACAATTGCAAGAAAAAGGTGTGAATGGTGCAATAATGACAAATGCAAGCAGTTAATTACAGTTTCAGTGTTGAACATAAAAGGTCTTTTGGAAAATTAACGTAGCAACAGGAAAGGCCAGGTATAACTGAACAACAAGTGACCGTTCAGTCTGACATGGTCAGCAGTCATTAAAGTGCATCTCATTCTTATTCTTGTACTACATCTGTCCAGAAGTTGCCATCACAGTGTGAGATGTCAGCTTATGAAAGTACTAATCAGCTGATACATGCAAATATCATTATTACACAGACTGCAACATACAAGGAGAGCGGCATTGTCTCTTTAGATGCTACTCCCATGAGATGTACAAATGTTATAATTTTTTCTCTGCATGAAGCTACTCACCTTATATCATCATGTTACATGATTTTATACTTTTAAAATAATTAAAACATTCCAGTTGCAGCCATGTGACATTTAAACAGCAGCAGCTATGGGAGGATTACAGTCACAGCCTCCCATACTGCATGCAGGCTAAATTCAAAGGCTTGTTGCCTGTAAGCTAGTTAGAAGCATTGAAAAAGTGGAATTTAACTTTGCTGTTTGGTAAAGGAGAAAATAGAGGAATCTCCACAGACTACTAGTCCTGTACAGTACACATTGTTAGTCAAAAAAGAGAATGGCAATTCTGCATTATAAACAACAGCACATTGCTCTCTTTTTATTCCTGAGAGCTACAATTAAAGGATGCAAGTCATAAAACAGTGTATTATATGATGCATTGTTTTTAATCTTGCTGCCTTGTTGTATATAACAGGTTCATATAATTCTTCAGACAGGAAAAGGCTTGTTTTGTAAAAATACAGAGCCCTGAATTTGAAATGTAAGTTCACACACAAGCAATGTATATATCGCCAAACCAGCAAACTAACTCACTTACTTAATACACTAAACTTCAGGTTCTTTCTATATTATGTGAAATGGCTTGAAACAGGAGGCAGCTGCCAGGAAACATCACTGCTTCTTTACTCAAGAGAGACAAGGGAAGGAAGAATGAAGAAAAAAAATTCCCTCGATGGATGCCACAATAGCATGTCTTTCATTATCGCCCTGTGTCAAGGCACTGTGTAATGTTCATTGTGCATGCATAGTAAATTACTATTTACCTGCCAGTGCCTTTGATAAGTCAGTCTTTTCTCCCTCTTTTCGTCCACACAGCATGGAACAGTGAAACCTCTTTGCCTATAATTCTTATTAAGGTGATACCTTTTCTGAATAAGAAAGTACACACTTCCAAAGGAGGCATTCTCTTGGGTTTTTAAGGGCCATTGTTTTTATTGTTTTCCTTTTATTTCTCCCACCCTGCTGTGTTTTAATGCTATAGTGACTTCTGTGTATACAACTCTCATATTGAAATGTCTGCCGCAGATATATGCAATATTAAAGAGTGCTTATGAATTTTTGACATCTAATTAGTCGCTACCCAGTTAACATGTCAAGACTCAGAGGGATTAGGGAGTCAGCCCTTTCTGAATAAGTTAAAGCTATGCCCTGTCCTTTTCATGTATTATTCTTTAATGTAGGTGGTGATTATTTTGCTGTGATTAATTGATGAAGCTCATTGGTCTGGCAAGTGTTACAGAATTCACCATTCCTCACTTTTATTTCTCTCTGTAGGGCTTTCCCGCTTATTTGAAAGGAATTGGTTCTATTCGGTCTGTGAAGCTTCATTGTCTTTTCTCAATACATGCTCACTGGTTTCTCTTAAGATTTTATCTATTNTTTTTTTTTTTTTTTTTTCTCAGAGATGATATAATATTCTCTGTTGTCAGCAATGGTGAATTATATCAATTTTAGCATCCAAATGGAAGCCTTAATTATACAATCTCTGTTTTCTATGTGCACGCCTTTCACAAAAGGAACAAAAAAAGGAAAAGAAAAAAAAAGGAATGTTGAGGCAAATCTTTAAACACCTGTAGAAATCTAAGTGATGCATATTTAAAACAATGTGATCACTCATAAATTCAGCTGTGTGTCAAGGTTCCTGCTGACCTGTGGTNTAAGTCAGTCTTTTCTCCCTCTTTTCGTCCACACAGCATGGAACAGTGAAACCTCTTTGCCTATAATTCTTATTAAGGTGATACCTTTTCTGAATAAGAAAGTACACACTTCCAAAGGAGGCATTCTCTTGGGTTTTTAAGGGCCATTGTTTTTATTGTTTTCCTTTTATTTCTCCCACCCTGCTGTGTTTTAATGCTATAGTGACTTCTGTGTATACAACTCTCATATTGAAATGTCTGCCGCAGATATATGCAATATTAAAGAGTGCTTATGAATTTTTGACATCTAATTAGTCGCTACCCAGTTAACATGTCAAGACTCAGAGGGATTAGGGAGTCAGCCCTTTCTGAATAAGTTAAAGCTATGCCCTGTCCTTTTCATGTATTATTCTTTAATGTAGGTGGTGATTATTTTGCTGTGATTAATTGATGAAGCTCATTGGTCTGGCAAGTGTTACAGAATTCACCATTCCTCACTTTTATTTCTCTCTGTAGGGCTTTCCCGCTTATTTGAAAGGAATTGGTTCTATTCGGTCTGTGAAGCTTCATTGTCTTTTCTCAATACATGCTCACTGGTTTCTCTTAAGATTTTATCTATTTAATTTTATATCTTTTCTACTATAAAGGAAGCAGATAATTAATAATGCTTGTTTTATTTTAAGTCACACCTTTCAAACAGGGTTTCTCTAATGTGTTGTTTATTTTTATTTTTGATTTATACTTTTAGACAGAATTACTGACATGTATTTTGAACTATAAAAATAGACTTTTTTTTTTCTAATGCTTTACAAAGTCCCTGACACTCAACAAGACTGGGTGAATTTCGAGGTTTTCTGGTCCGTGATTAGAAGAAGTATTTCACTCAGGAAAATTTTAATTTTTTTTTTTTTAGCATTTTGAGTGGCTTTTTTTTTTT
>VWZN01011324.1:34362-45689 GCA_013396955.1 Regulus satrapa
TGTTGTTTTTTTGGGGTTTTTGGGGTTTTTTTTTGGTTTTTTTGGTTTTTTTTGGTTTTTTTTTTTTTTTGTTTTGTTTTGGTTTTTTTTTTTTTTGTTCCCAGTGTTGTAATTATTTGTTTGATTGGCTGATCTTTATTTATTTAGTTTCTTAATTTGCCTTGCTTCACATTCCTGGAGTTTTGAATCACATTTTAAATTGTGGGCCAAATTCTGAGAGGTGTTTTTAACCTTCCTCTTTCTTTTGCCTCTCCTGCATCCACCATCTCTTGGAACTGGGATGTAAAAGACTAGCCTTCCATCTTGCCTACTGGGATAGTTAGATCTGTGTGCATTATCCTCAGTAAATATTACTTTTACATTTGGATCTCTGCTCATCTCCCTTATGACCCCTGACGGTCTTCTCCTAGGGTTTGATTGTAAGTCACTATAGTCTGGACTGTACTGGAGTCTCATAAGGCTTCGATTAATCCAGTGCACCTAAGCATTGCTGTGACTATAAAAGGAAAAGTTATGATTCTGAATAACCATCGTGTGGAAGAAAGAAGCAAAAGCATAAAGTATTAAACTTTCATCCAGCACCATAGGAGAGATGTAGTTATTAAATTTCAGCTGCTTATCAAACTGATATGAAAGTCATTTTGCATGATTGCTTTGCATCCTCGAATCTTCTGCTTTTATTTGCAGTGCATCTCTGCGCTTTCTTATTAGAAAAATACTCAAAGGATAAAAAAGCTGATAATATTATTCAGTTTTGACAATTAGGTAAAAAAAAAAAGAAACCCAAACATTTTAAGAAGTGCTTTTTTTATTGCAGCTAGTAATAATAGTGGTGGTCCTCCTGGTAGCAGTCTCTTCTGATGCTACCCAGGGTGATGCTAGATTTACCCTATAATGGCCAAAGCCCTGATGGTTATACTGGTAAAGCTGCTAAGGAGTGTGAGCCAGGATGCCATTCAATATCACAAGCAATGTACACAGCCACAGATTATTTTGTCTTCAGAGGTCTACAGTTTATGGCTTTTTCACTCCCTCCTTCCTGTTTCAGGATTCACAAGTGGACTGGGGCTAGTGCCTGTGATGAGTGGGGCAGGAGGAAAAGTACCTCCCCTGGACTTGCCTTCAGCTGCCGTCCATTCCCTCAGGATCACTGGCACGTTAGCCACTTCAGCAAACCTGTCTCTGTCTATTTATAATCAATCTCCCATACACTTTAGCTGCCCGGCAACTGCCTTTAATTATTACCTCCCCACATTGTGGTTCCCTTCCAGTTCAGCTTAATCTGCTCCTTATGTTTTGCGTGTGAATTTAGGCAAAGCTATAAGCATTCATGGGAATGTGGAGCCCTTAGAAGATGAGAGCAAATCATCCCATCTCCCACAACTCTCCCTTTCCCTACCATGGGTTTCCACAACTTGATGCTTGGTTGTTTTGTTTTCCAGTGTTCCAATAATTTCTTCAGCATTCTTTCTGCCTTCCCATTTTCTGTCAATGCTTCCCCATCTCCTGCTGGGTTTTACTTCTCTATGATTTAATTCACTCTCAGCAACTGTCACAAAGCTGATGGCTCCCTAGCATTTATCTCTTTATCTTTGGTTGCTGCCTTCTGTCCAGTCCTTTCATCTCAGGCTATCCACTCACATCAGTGTCCAGATGTCTGGTCATAAGCCCAGGACAGCAAAAATGTGACCTCTTTGAGCCGTTGTTTCTCCTCAATTGTACAGAATTATTTCTTAGTGGCACAATGCTGGAGACTATTAACACCATACCTGCTCTTCACAGTTTCTCTTCCAGATTTAATTTCTACAAATCAAATCTCTGTTTTCCCAACCTTTACAAAATATATCTCTGTTATATTAAAAGACCCCCTTAGATCTTGCTGTCTGGATTTGAGTTGTCATCCCCAGGCTATGAAAACTTTTTCCCCAGGCTATGAAAAATGGAATTTTTTTACCTCTACAGATAGCAATTTGCCCCATGTGCAAGAGAGCTCAGAAGAGCACTCTTATATACTTCTAGATGCTGAAAAGATCTGGAAAGGTCAAGCTTTCCTTTCTGGGAGAGGAACTCACATGACTATCTTCATGTAACACGTGTCTGAATTAGCATTTAGGCTGTCCTGAATTCACAGTGCGGTAGTTCAGTTTGTAACTCGGGTAATATTATTTGACCCCTTAGTGACAACAAATGCTTTCCCTGGTACTCAGCTACCCATCAAAATCTTGGTTCTCAGAGCAGAGGTGGCTCTCACTTGATATTAGGGAGCAATGCAGTTGTCCCAAACAGGTGCGAAAGCTGGAGGGATCTGAGCTGGTAAAAAGGATGAATTATAGGAAATACTTCAGCAGGAGAGAGGGAGAGACACAGTGTTAGGAGAAATATTCTGACAGTGAGATGTGCTAAGCTGGGTAGGGGGAGGACAGTGTCTCCTCTGCAGGATTCATTATCAGAATATATTTATTACTGTGTTGTCCAAAGTACTTTACAAATTATAAGATATGATTGTGTCTTACACCTTGGCAAGGAACAGAACAGATGTCCCTATAAAGGACAATTTAATCAAGGAAAAATAACAATTACGCAGGAATTTGCTAAAGGAATTGGTAACTGTTAACTCACAGCCAGCCCAAAAATGTAAACACTATCTGACCAAATTCTGCTGACCTCTGGCTTCTCAAACTCTGCATTTCAGTCTTATATAGTTTTTGCACCAAATACCACTTTAAAGAAATAAAAAAATAAAAAAAATCATCTTATTTCACTGTCTGTGGGCTAATATTTTCTCTCTGAAGGTAGATAACTCCATTTTCAACACAAAAATCAAAGGCAGGTCACATGTTGAAAATATATATAATGTCCTCCGCAGAGTGCTTTAACATGCCCAGCAGTATATTCCCACTTTATTCCTAGAAGAGTAAAATTACAGTGTGTAGCAGGGCTGGCACCACGCTTCCATGCCGTGCAGACATTAGAGCAGAGGGAATAATTCACAATGAATAGTTTAGTCAGTAAGTTTAGCCCTTTTTCTGCCTATGGGATCTCCATGGGCAGACTGAGGTTTCCTTGAGTTTATTATGCAAAAGAATTCAAAGAGATCCTTTTTCCTCTCTAAGTACTTCTAATTGCTCAGGAACACTTCTCTGTGAACATTCCCCAATCACTTCTTGAGCTTTGTTAGATATGACTGCTTTGATGAGTCACATGGTGTTGATTTATTTTTCCAATGTGTTGAGCATGCACATATTCATGTGTGTGAATCTAATACCCAGTTTCCATCAATACTTATGCATGCTGTTCTGAAATTCTCAGTGAATAGCCACAATAGTAATTGAATCCTACAAATGTCCCTAGAAAGTAAACACAACTAGAAGACAATATGAGTGAGAGGAATCCATTTGTAAATTCCAGTAAATAAACAATGGTTGATAGCAATCCATTTCCAAATTCTATCAAAGGCAAGGGGTTTTTTAATATAATTTAGCCAGCTATAGTAGATTCTGTGAAAAAAAAAATACTGTCAATTCTCTGCTTTCCATTCATTTCACTTTCTGCTTCTCTTTTCTCATGAAGTAGTTGTGGAAAGGAAATAATAGCAAACTTCTCCTTCCCCAACCAACCTCCCCCCTCCCAAAAAAAAAAAAAAAAAAAAAAAAAAAACAAAAAAACAAAAAACAAAAAAAAAACCCCACAAAACAAAAAACGAAAACAANAAAACCCAAAACCAAAAAAAAACCCCAAAAAATGAAAGCAGCAAAAAAACAAATCTACGGGTTTAAAGTAAGTATCTTTGAGCACCAAATAGCTATCACCTATTTTTCAAGCCCAGACTTAGTACACTGCAGTTGTACCTGGGAGGTCTAGTTTGTTCAGCACCTACTGCCTCCAGGATGAGGATTCAATTAAGAAATATAAAAGATAATATGATGCTATAGGGACAAAAATACTTTTGAAACTCTACCCAGGCTTTCTGTAAATAGAGGCACACTTCTTTGAAAGCAAACATTTCCTCTTAAAATGCATCAGCTTTCCATCCTGTGATCCTCCGCTCCAAATTATAAAAGAAAATATATAATAGAGCATAAAAACTAACAGATGAGAAAAAAAATGTACTTTCAATGTGAATTTCACCTCCTAGCTGCAAAGCTATCCTGAAGAACCTCACTGTAGCTGCAGATTGTTACTACGACATAAATTAACTAATCCTCACCAAAATTCCTTATGGTTTTCTAGGAAAATTGAGTTAGTACACTTTTTTCATCTGGGCAACTAGAAAAAAGGTGTGAAAAATCATCAAATTTTGCCTATGCAGTTTGTGAGAGTAAAAAATAAATAAATTAAAAAAAAAATCCAAAACATTTATATTGTGCAATATTTCTTGTGCACTGGGCACTGCTTCCTTGCTGAGAGATCTGGGTCCTTCTGCAAAGTTTGTTTTGCACTCAGAGACAAACAATATGAGAGAATAGAAGTGTACAACTGTGAACATTTCAGGATGCAGTATTGCTTTATCATTACAAAGGGATAAGAAGTGGAATCCAGTCTTTTGGATGTAGTCCTAGAGCTTGTTTTGCATCTACATTTTTGGTTGTTATTGAAACAGGGCTGTTAAAATTAGTGAATAAATTCTCTATATAATCAATAGACAATCTGAAAATCTCCCCATTAATTCTGCCTGTTTGGGATTTTATCCATAAAATTGATGTTTCATTTACACTGGTTAGGAAAACTGGAACTCCACTCTCAGGAGCAGAGCTGAGTTGTAATCAATAGCAACAGCCACAGCAGCTTTAATCCAGGTATTTTCCAGTTTTTGAGTGCTGAAATTCAGAATGCCACTGCTTGCTTTAAATTTCATAGGTGCACTTCTATTGTGTTTTGGAAATACAGGAGTTGAACAAGAAAAAATATCATTGTTTGTTCTGGTCTTCACACAGAAGTGGTAGAAGGCAGTTACCCTCCACATAACCTGTTACTATGCATGGGATGGAAACAGATTTGGATGGAAATTACATTTACTTTGTTAAACAGCGCAGTGAATTCAGAACTCAGGACTTGTTAATTTATGTTTAGGCTTAATAGAGGTGGATGGAAGAGATTTCCTCCTCTTTCTTCCAACATTTAACATTTTTCTCCTTTGCTTATCTCCCTTCAGGTAGCACTCATGCACACATGTTCTTCACATTTCTTGCTCTTGCATAATCTTATATCCAAGTCCTTCTCCTGTTCATTGTGTCATTCTCCCCAAAGACGGGAATGGTGTCCATACCCACATGTTCCTCTTTAACCACGATCTGAATGTTGCCATGTTTCTGAATGTTCTGTCCAATTTCATACATCATGTTCTGGAGCAATGTAATTTTTTTCAGGTTTTTTTCATAATTGTCAGAGATGGAGCATGTACACCTACCAATAAGTTTGTGCTTCCTAGCTCCATGTCCAAAGTGACTAGTATTTTTTTGTTGTTGTTGTTAAGCATAACCTCTGCCAACCACCCCTCACTCAGAGCTCTCTGTGCCCAGGTTCCTGACACCCTCTCCTTTCCCATCTTTTGGTGACTTCCTATATGAAGCTTTTTTCCTCCTGCTGCATAGCCTTTGTGCTGCATCAGAACCAGGGCAGAGAGATGGTCTTTGCTGTTATCCAGAGATCCAGCCAACTCCTGCAAGCAGGAGCAAAGTCCTGCTCAAGTGACAGAGCTGCACATCTTAGGGAATGTGGTGCAACTGTGCAACCTGATTGACTATGAGCACTCTGACAAGCGTAACAAGCCTCTAATGAACATAAATAAATGCTGGGTTTCTTTCCAGAAGATTAAGGTTTTACCAGTTTTTGAGACCTCGTTTCGTATTTCGGAGCTGTTAAGGAAAAGACCTGAGAGGTATATTTATTTTTAAATATTGGCAAACAAGATATTTTCTCTAATCTTTTTTTTTTTTTTTTTCTCAGAAGTGAATATTCACCTGAAACAGAGACATACAGCAGAGAACTTCGGACCTGAATGTTAAATTCTGGCAAAGCAATATCCACTACTACTAGATTTTGCCAATTAAAATTTTCATCCACCCTCCTTATAGATGTGGGTATTTCAGAAAAGAACTAAATTCCACACCAAAGAAAGAAACTAATAACAATACTTGAAAATTAATTTATCTAATTATCGAATACAAACAAGATTATTTCCTTTGACTTAGCCTATCAATATGTAGCATTCCTTAATCTATGGGCACAGTGATTATCTATCTGCATGAACTTTTAGTATTTTAATTTCTTATCAGGATTTATCAGAAGGAAAGAATTTAGACCTCTTCCACTGTTGGAATGAAACTTTCTCACTGTAAGCAAGAAATAGGAGGTTTTAGAAGGTCATGCAACATCCTTTTGAGAATATCCTTCTGGGCATTGGTCACTGCCAGTAAAAATTGATTTCAGACAGGAGAAGTATAATTATCCCCATTAAAAATCTATACAATTAACAACACTTGCCACACAGTGGAGTCTAGGTTACCATGGTACTGCTCTATCTCTAGAGTAGGAAATGACTGTGGTATATCAAATTCCATCTCATGGTAATTGCTACTTTTTTACTGACCACCCACATGGCATTAAAAGTCTCCTGCTCAACTAGTTCACCTATTTTAAAGCATATTATGGCTATATTTGTTCTCTGTTCCACCTCAAATCACTAGTGTTCCAAGCACATAATGCTGGGTTTTGAAATACCCCAGAACATATATTTATGTGATGAGTAGGAAAGAGGCATTGAAGGTGGAAGAGGAAAATGGAAAAGAAGCATATTGGGGGCATGGGGTTCAGGGGAGTGTCTGAGGTACCTCTGTGCAGTAGAAGAGAGATGGGAAAGGAATGAAGGCAAATGTGAAATATATGTATCCGTGATGGTTTTCTGACTGCACAGGAATAGGCTACTGAAGGAGACAGAAAGAATAAATTCAGCAACATAAGAGATGAAGAAGATGGTGAAATTGTGCCTGACATTATGATTGAGCTCCAAAGAGGGGCTAACACAACTCAGTAGAAAATTTCCTTCTACAGAGCTCTTCCACAGCCAAATAAAACCTGCCCCCACTGCAGGGAGAGCTGGGGACTGGTGGAAGATGGCTTTATGGTGAAACAGAAGGAGGTATGTGAATGGACGAAGTAAGTGGGGAAAATAAAAAAAAAAAAAAGAAAAAAAGACCAAAACAAACAATGAAACAGGGAGGTGAGAAAAATGGGGCAGTAAAAATCACTTTAGGATCTTCATAGGCAGGAAAACAAAATTGAATCTTGCACCTGAAATGGCCCTACCTTTTTTGTGACTTCTACTGATATTCCAGCAGACCTAAAAAACCAAAAAACAAAACAAAACAAAACAAAAAAAAACCCCACAAAAAATAAACAAACAAGAAAACAAACAAACAAAAAACCCACACAAAAGCTGTGACGTGCTTTTAAAACAAACTACAAGTATATACTAATTAATGACTTCACCTATTGACCACTATCTCCTCCTCCCCACTGAGATTTATAAAAGTTTTCAAGCCTAGGGTATGGTTTACAGTTTTCCTTCCAAATAATATTTTTTAAAGTATGTGCATTGCTCTGAGACACCCTGGTTTGAAGGACAATTTTCTAGGATGTCTCGTTTTTAGCATCCTAGGTTCTGGTATGTGTGATATCGCACAAAGTTATGTTTGGGAATGTCCTTATCAAAGGAGAAACTGCCAGATTATTGTACAGGAGAAAAGAGAATTTTGAAAGCTACAGTAAAACTTGCCTGATAGTTGAGAGATTCGGGACATATTTCTGAACTTAACATAATTTTCACTCCAGCTTTACAGTTCACCTTTAACACATATCACCTTTTAAAAACATTTCCACGAGCATCATGCTGCTGCCGTCGGAGTGTCAGCTTTGACTGGATTCCCTGGCTCCGTTATCTGCGTAAGTTCAGCTGCTTATCGCCGAGGCGCCGCGACGCTGGCCACGCGCCCCGTGCTGGTGGGGAGGCTGAAGGGGCACGGAGAGGCTCGGATGGAGCAGCAGCTCCCTGCCCGTGCTCAGCTTTCACACGCCATTCTTGCCCTCCAGCACAGGGCTAAGGAGGGAGGTACGTTGTCTGCAGGCTGGGCTTCTGCAGGATTGGGCCCACAGCCTGTTAAAGGCAGACAGATAAATCTGAGCCGGACTCAGCATTAGTTAAACGTGGCTCTTTGCATTTATAAACAGCAATATGCTGCTGTTACGAAAGCTATTTCATTTAGTGCCATCTTACATTCAGCAATTTAATTATTCTCTTAATTATTGAAACATTCATCATAGTTTTCCAATTGATTCATGAGGGGCTGGCTGCACTTCTTTAACTCATTAATATAGTGACAGAAAATTGACAGTCTTTTTGCTAATCTCCTATATCTGAATGGTAATACTGGGAATACAAAACCTTGAGGGGTTTTTGTTTTCTTTTCTTCTTTCTTTTTTTTTTTTTTTTTAATTTTTAAAATTTGTATGATTATCACCAGCAATAACTATACTCATAAAAGCCTCATTTAGTAGCGAAGGCACAGAACGATATATGAGGAAAGCCTAATTATCAATGGTTTTGATACTGAGTTTTGCAAACTAATTTCTTCCTGAGACCACATTGTTATTATGAAATGGGTGATAAAGCAGAGATAATTCTAAATCCAAACACATTTTATATAAAATAGATAAACCCAAGATAAAAATTAATAGTGACCTTGCATGCCGGGATATAAGAAATATAATCAAGCATATATATCAGTCATGGCTGGAAAAGGACAGGGAGATGCCCACAGGTGAAAGATTAATTCGCAGAGTTTTAAAATGCATTCAAAATAAAATCTGTGACATCTCTCTTCCCTCCCTCATCCTGATTCTGTGTGTTATCGTTATTGCCTGTCTGCAATACTACTACCTTAAAACATATTCCTAACTTGCATTAAAAAAAAGATTTAATCTTTTCTTTTTTTTTCTCCTATCCCCTTTATTTACAGGCTGTTTAAGTAAAGGCACAACATTCTACGTCTCTATAATTTTTTTGCAACTGTCTGCTATTTATTTCAATTTTATAGTTTTGGAAATGTCTGGTGCTACCCTAAAAGATCTCTCTCAAATTCATCACTTTTCTCTCAGGAGAGGTTGTCCAGAGTTTGAAGCATACAAGGTCTCATCTTAATGCTTATATGAGTACTTCTGCCCTCGGATATTATTCTCATCTTCACAATACTATGCAAATCGACAGCTACTTCCCTGTGCTTCCAGCTAGGACTTCTGAATATAGTGTGAGTAGCTGGAAAATAGCTAAAAAAGAGCTTCAGAAATATAAAAGTTCAGCCCTGAGCATGTCTATATGTGTGTGCATATATATATGGATGTTTGTAGATGTGTGTACCAGTCATATACTGTAGTTTGAAAAGTGGAACTGTGTAAATCAATGCATTTATTTAGCTCTCTCACCAACTCTCTCCCTGAGTTAACACCCCAGCACACACAATGCTAGCGAAGGTGATTATCTCTGCTAGCATAATTCCTCCGTAACATCTGCTTTCGCCCATAACACTCCACTAATTTTTCCCTCATTTCATTACACATAATTTTCTTTCAACACAATCTACATGTATTAAGTGGTAATGACTTTCCAGTTAAGAGCAAATCGACGCCAAGGGACCCCCCCCTCGATTGCCTGCCGTGCCTGACTCCGGCTATTAAAGATAAATTTGGTGCCTCAGAAAGCTGCAGTAAGCTAATCAATCAATTAAGCGGTTAGGACATACATTATCAAAATTCCACAGTGCGGGGGTGCATGTGAGCATGCTGACATACTTGGTATGATTTTTAGGAATCAAAAAAAAATTTGAGGTTGAAAGTCAGTATTCAGTGTCTTCTGCAATGAAAACTCAAGCTACTGCACAGTACCGATAGCAACTTTGGTGTCTGTGCTGGTACAATTTCCACTGCAGCTTTTATACCTAGCGCAGTTTACTAGTGATACCAGAATGGAGCTGATGACACAGTAAAATCTATTTTTAAACGATATGAGGATTCTGGTGCAGAATAAGGCAGTGCTATTCACAGTTAAGCTGGATGTTCTGTCCCTAACTTGTCATTGTGTCTCTAGGAACAGCCACAGCCTTAAAACACTGATTAATATTCTGTATTATGTGTGTTGCAAAAAGGTGGTTTAAGGACAGAATGGCAGCCATCGCACCCTGCTGTGTCAATTTTTTATCTTCAGCATTACTTTTATATTTATTCTGAGGTTAATTTTGGAGAGTATTTAAAGCTAGTAAAATAGATTCTAAAATAAATTGATTTTTTTTCAACTTTTTTGTTTTTTAACAAACAGCTTCTAGTGATGTGAAATCCTTTGAGTACTGACTTACAAAACAGCTTCAATCCAACCAAAAAAAGTTATATTCACTGACAATCGAGTTACATTTGACTGCAAGGAAATAGTATATGCAATATCATTTACAAACCCTTCATTACTTAGTTTATCTGTGTTATTTTTGGCATTGTGTTGTTCTTGATATGGAAAAATGACTTAACCAGCTAAAGGGTTTTTTTAAATATAAAAATATTTTCTCTTGCTTTGTGAGGAATGGCTTGTATACCAATATTTAGCCAAATGTTAAGGAAATTGAAACAAAACCCCAAAGACCATAACAATCATACAAGCAAATTTTATATCTCTGTCAGGACTAATACAAAAGGAGAATTAAATATATCTTTATAGCAGGATTCTGAACAAGACAAAACATGAAAAGAAAAAAAGCACATATTTTCTGAGCAATCAGTAAACGTATGAAATATATAATAGAAATGGATCATTATATGACTTTGCCTGTTACTTTTCTTGTCAGTTTTAAACATATTGCCTAAATCTTTGTTATCATAGTATTGTAGTTATCAGATGAAATGACATGGCAAAACTCCCTGCTTACTTTTCCAGAGTGTTTTCTTCACTTTCTGCAAATTACATTGGAGCATATTCAGTGCATACGCTTCTACTAGTGGAAAGAACCATAACATCTTTTTACTGTCTAAATAAATTTTCCTTAGCAAAAAAGAAGCACGTTGTCAAAGATAAAAAGGGTGGGTTTGTTTTGTTTTAAAGTATAATACAAATAAAGGAGGTAACTCAGTATCTTCTCTCTGATCTGTTTGCATAAGGAAAAAAGCCCTGAAAAAACTGTAAAAAGAGTGGTACAAATGTATATGATAGAGGAAAAACACTTAATCCAAGCCCTGCATGTAAAACACTATTACACATAGTTAATAATGACAAATATAATAAAATAAAAAAA
>VWZN01011324.1:48840-59537 GCA_013396955.1 Regulus satrapa
AAAAAAAATACTGGCAATATTAGCTGTCATGTAGCCTTCTCATTTCTGCTGCAGACATTAACTTTGCAGCCCCAATGGTACAAATAAAAATAATTTAAAATTTAAGTATAACCAGTGGAAGTGCTTGTTACACTAAGAGCATGCCAGGCCATCCTCCTCAGTCCTCTGCTGGACAGTCCTACCTCGTCATCTTAGTCCAGTTTTAAAAGGTCAGACTTCTAATGAAGAAGGGGTTAGCTTGCAAAATAAACATTAAGGTGTAGGCAAACGAAGGATAAGGTCAAACATGTCTGTGAAGTAGGACAATATAAGGAGATTTATGGTTTGTTTTTTATAGGCTTTTTGAGGGTTTTTTTTATGAAAAGGAATACTACAGCTTTTAAATTTGATGAGTCCCCAGGAGAGAAGGACTAACCTCAGTGCTGGAACCATAAATTTGTACAAACATGAAGAAAAGAATAGTTAAGAAAATACTATATAGAGTCAGAAATCAAAGGTTCATGTGTGGCACGCGAATACCTCCAGGTAGTTCTGCTGCCTGTCCCCACCATCAGTTTGACTTATTCTGTTTTACCCATTCTCTATTTTGCCCATTCCCTGCCACCTAACTTCCACAGTGCATCCTCTCAGGCTCCCCTTTGGAGTGAGATATACACCTCCCACCAGAGAAATTAACTTGTGTCATTGCTGACTGACATATTTATTTAGAAGTAAGGTAGCTCAGTTCAACAGAGAAATACATCAGATCTACAGTTCTACTGAAAAACTACTGCTTGAACAAAAGCAAATGAGCTATCCCACAGGTCAGCAGATAATCTGTCACTCACTTATTCTTCACAGTGTCCCAGGAAGGTCATAAATCGTCAGGATATCAGCTCAGTACTGTATTCCCCCAGCCTCCACTTTCTGCTGGCTATTGGCTTTTTTCCATCCATTTCAACCCAGTAAAGACACAAGGAAAAGTGAGCATTGTGAAATCTTACACTCCTCTCCCCAGTCCCACCTCCTTCCGAGAGCTATGTTGCATGACTGATTTTACAGCTTTCCCATGCCAGAACAGCACCTGGGAACATGTCAGGCTGGATTGTGAGGTAAAGCTCCATCCCAAATATTTCCAGGTTTTAATTCTTCAGGGGAAGGAACCATCTTCTTGTTCTGTGTTAGTATCTAACACCTTGCACAATGGGGGATTTAGGGTTCTTACATCGTGTTTCAGCGCAAATTATAAATAACATGCCTGTGGAAATATAGTTCCTTTAGCTACATTTTTTATGGCATCCTTCAATGTGCATCTTTGGCTTAGACCAAATTTGCAAGTAGCTGGTGCGTAGGAATAAACAGATATAGTGAATAATTGGTGCTAAGGACCTCATGTCTGCAATGCCTATCTTTATGGGGGTTACCTCAAAGTAATTCTAGTCTGGTCCCATAGACTTGATGCACATTAACTAGTAGAATACCTTAGGTATGTGACTGCAGAGTGCAACTTCTACATTTATGTCATCTGAAAGAAACCCTGTTTGTGCTCCCTGAGCCCAGTCTGCCGTGCAAGCCACAGCACTCTCAACACTGGTGTGAAATGTGGCTGATGCCTTCTCTGACACCCCTTGTGTTTGCTAGGTCCTGTGTGTGACTGATGCTCCTCCATGGGTGCTCTCGCAGAGAAGCAGTGCACTAATCTGTTTCACCAAGTTTAAAAAAAAAAAAAAAAAGAAAAAAAAAAAAGACAAACTTATGCCTCTTATTCTTTTTCCTTTATTTTTTTAGAACAAACAGCTTTCTCAGTGAGTTTGTCTGATACAATGCTCAGGGAACTTGAAATCTGTATCAGTGTTACACTTGACTATAAATTCAGATAATAGGCACAAAGTGGGGAATTTTGGGTGGTCTTTCAAAATGAAGTTTCAATATTATCTTCTAGATAATTGGTAGTGATGGCCCTTTACCTACTAACTTCTTCTGTCCCAGCATACATAGTTCAGAGTCAAAAATGCTGTCAGTACCTGTAGTTTCATTTGCAAAGCCTGTCTGAAGTTGGTAACTGCTTCATACATTTGGGTGTGTTTAAATTACATATCAGTATACAGATCAAAGATGGCAAATGGCCTCTTGCCAAGCTGCTTTAAAAATCAGATCATATTTATAAAAGACAACTATAAGGAGCCCAATTTCCAGAAAATATGACTCTACTGGCAGTCCTTTTGGGAACCTCAGAGTTCTGTTTCCCTCTAAAACCAAAAATCACGTCCCTTGTTTTTATTTGGACAAGTATTTGAATAAGAAAAGTTGAAACTAAAAGGAACACCATATCTCATTCCTCATTACAATGACCACTTGATTTTAATTACCCAGGAAAAACATGACAATATTTTCCCATGGATGAGGAACCTTCCCATCCAATCAAAGCATCTGGAAGCTTCAACTTAAATATGCATAGCTGGTCCACAGAGGGATATAGTTGATAAGTATCTGAGATGAGAATCTGGGCTATAGAGTTTGATCTGGTTCTTGGGGTTATCTGTCTAAACAAGGCTGTAGCTCATCCCATCAGGCACTGGTTATCGAAGCCTTATGTGCAGTCTCAGTGGAACAAGTCAACTGCATGTATTATCTTCGTTCCAAGAACTAACTCCTGATACTCAGAGCTTTAATAAGTAAATGATTTTTTCTGCCCACAACTCAATAATTAATACCTCCTCTCAAAAAATTAATTCAAGCTGCCTTCACATGACAATTTTAGACTCCGTGTTCTCATCTCAATTAGCATGAAGCCACTCCTTGCTCTGCGCATTTAGGTCATCCTATCTTCACCTGCTTTTATTCTCCTGGTATCAGTAAAATTAAGTTAGATCCACCTCAGGTACATATAACTAATGAAAGGCCTTTTTCCTGAGTAAAAGTAAATGTATCCATCTTTCTTCCCAATAGGAACATGGAATTCACTTATTTCCAGTCTCATAACTGTCCCTATCACACCTCTCCACAGAGCACAGTCAGCTCGTGCTAGCTACCCAAGGACAGATACTGCTTTAAGTGTGAGAAGAACAGAGAGAGTCTCTTTAACCAGTACATTTTGAGAGAAATAAAAGGCACAGAGCTACCCACAGTCATGCCATGATTTTTTTTTTTTTCCACTGATGAAAGTAAAAGCATAGCCTATTCTTTTCTATATCACCTGCCATTGGAAAAGAGCATGTTAAGCTTCTGCATAGGATGTCCAACACCCAAACCAGAACTATAGTGAGGAAATATAATCTCCTTTGCTTCCATCCACTGAGTGTTCTTACACAGATACTGCTTTATCATGCTTAGCCACATGGAGATTAGCCAAGGGGTTCCTATTCCCATGAACTCCAGCCAACATAGTACCTGCCCCCATGCTTTGTCAAAGATCTGTTGAGGTGGCAGCTGTACCCATCATTTGCAGGAAGGACAGAAAGACATTTCAGAAAGGAAAGACACCTATGGATCTTCAGTGAACTCTGAGAGAGATTTTTTTCTACCTCATACCTCCTGAACTAGAGAAGTTCATGTCCACTGTGCAGTGTCTGTGTGTGGAAGCAGCACCTCCTCTACCGATTCTCTCCCAGTCTCTGTGACACTGTAGTCACTGACCTTACAAGTACCACACAAGGGGCAGTGGAACAGGATCAGGGATGTGTGCTTGTGAAACCCACATGGAATCACTTCCAACAAGATTACTGCTCATGTGCTTACAATTACATGTTGAAGTATCTTCTGTGTCACAGTGTCTCATCTCTCTGCTGCTAGGAAGGAAGTACCGTGAATGTTTGCTGCAGAGAGGTGTGAGCAGCTCTCTCCCAAGTCTGTTTGCTTCTACAGAGCATGCACTTGTGCTTTGCCTTGTCCTTTCTTTCTCCCTCTGCAGCGGTGAGAAAGCAGATCTTCCCCCTCAGGGAGAATTTGCCCTGCTGATGCAAGATCCCAGTGCTGTACATCAATGTTGCATTGCAAGCATGGCAGCAGACATTTAGCATCATCTTCCAAGGGCTGCAGTTTATAATTTTTTACCCCAATATAAATCAAAAGTGATGTTGACATTATTAATTGATCAAAAATTGCATTTTGGTTATTAATTTACTAAAGAGCTCCAATAAAAATTTGATTTTTTTTTTCATATTTCCTTCCCACAGCCCTATCTATAGTTTGTGCTCCCCACATGATAAATGGCTGTCTCCCTGATAAGCTTCATTGGCTCACAAATTAAACAAAACAAAACAAAAAAAGCTGCTCCATTCTCCTTGCATTGTACATAACCAGGAGATAAGGGGAAGAGGAGGAAAGGACAGAGAGATATTCTCCCTTTAAATCTGTCCATCAGATACCACTGCTAACATGTGTCAGGACAACCTCTGCAGAAGACTGTGCTGTCTTCAGAAAGTGTTTATTTTTTGCAAGTCAGTGAGTACTTTAGAATCCGGGTCTGTTTGAGCACCTCTCAGGATGCCTTCACTCTCCTCTATGGGTGGACCCTGTGCTGCACTGTGCTTAAATATTTATGAATTCCTACTATGCAGGAGCTGCAAGGATAGATTGGTTTAGTTTACAGAAAAGAGGCGGGAAGAACAGAAGCCCCACCATCCATTCTGAGCTCTATGCCTGCACTTTGTGACAAGAAAAGGGTTTGGTTTTTTTATGAAATATAAGAGCTCTTGCTCCAGAACACAGAGGTGAAGTGGCTGCTCTTGTGTCTCAGCTGAGGCTGAAACCAGCCTGGAAACCCTGAGGTCAGTTTACCCAGGGAAAGGAGCCTGCCACTGTGACATTTCCCTCTGGAGGGTGACTGCAGCACCTCAAGGGTAACCAGGGCTTGGTGGCTGTTTATTTGTGTGCTGTGATGCTGTGTCCTGCAGGGCGTGTGTAAGTCCATGAAATAATGATGAATTGAAGGGGTAATTAAAAACCACAGCGACATTGATCTGCTGAAATTTCAGAGGGAGTTCAGGACACATGGGGAGGCTGTCCATCTTACCTCATGCAGGGCCAGCTTGATTGGCCTACTGAGGATTGCAGATGGTGAAGATGCTCACCTGTGGCCAGGAGGGCTCCCAGTGCAGCAGCCCTACTGGCTTCACTAAGCAGCAAAACAGGAGGATGGGGAGTGAGTACGTGGTCACAGCTGCCACCCTCCATCCTTGCAGAGCAGCAGAAACATCACTTAAAGATACAGGTCTGTTTTCCAACCCTTGCTCTTTCACCCACAGGAGGCAAACCCCATATTTTTGCATAAAAAAATTTTCCCTACTATGAACCATTAGGTTTTCAGAATTCTTTGCTACATGTGGTCACTATTTTACATTGATCTATAACTAAGTCTTCTGATTTCATCCACTTTCCATTAGTTTATTTTCTTAATTCCAAAACTCCAGCATTCCACACCAACCTCTACCTCTATATGGAATCTCATTTTCTAATTAAAATAAAAATAAATATAAGCTAACTTGGAATCAGTGACTTTTCCTCAGATACCAAGCTCTCTTTCTTCAGTTTGGACTTCAATTTGGACTGAGGATCATTTCTCAATGTGTAACTTAAAGATTATGGGTTTCAAACTACTTCAGAAGCTGTCTTTATGTCAGAGCAGAGATAAATAGGGAGCTCACTAAGTTAACAGTGATGTCATAGTTTTCTTTGGGAGCTGGCATATTCTGTGCATCATTATATAATCACAGATTTTTACATTCTTTTTATAAATCACAGCCTATTTTTCATTCTTTGCTTCCTCCCACTTAATTTGCTATTGACGGCTGCTGCTAAAGTTGCCTTACCTCTTGGAAAGGAAGTAGGTTAAGAACAAAAAGGAGAACTCTATCAGATTAAGGCAAACATGTGGGTCCTACTGAGAAATGATACATCTTACAATAGTACCAGCAAAAAAGCTTACTTTGAAGGCTAAATTTCTAAATATATCCTGAGACTTCTGTGAGCCAAAAGCAGCTGTCTTCTGCTTGTTTTCAGTTGTTAGACTCCTGATGTCCCAAAAAACACAGCCTCATAGAGTCAAAATTGATGCAATCGGGATAATAAAATCACTCTGACAAGTCTGCAGTTTATACTTAGTTTATAATTAGGAGTCTGCTCTCTCAGGTTAAGATACTGTAAATTTCCAGTGAATTGTTAAGCTATTCACAGCACTCTGCTGCTACTAAACTAGGAAAATATAAAGGCCTAAAAATATCCTCATGTAAACACATTAGAAATGGAAAGATGGGAAATCCAGACAAAATAGAAACCCATCTAGAGCTGTGTCTTCTACACAGGAAAATGGTGGGACTTTGCAGTATTTAATTTGAGTCTAGCTGACAAAGAACAATAAGGTAAACCAGGGCTTCAATTAGGATTAATTTTAAATATTTTAAGGTAATTTTTAAAATAATATATTATGGGTTTTGTACTTTAAAACTGAAAATAAGCTATTCTGTTTAAACTAATTTTTTATCATTCTAAAGACAAATAAGTTTCTTTGTGACTTCTAATTTGGAGGAAATTAGTAGAGATTTCTGATTTTGTACTGTATCTCTCATTCTGGAAACTTCTCTGCCCAGATACAGTCACCTATCTTCACCGATCTGTTCCAATACCTCCAGACAAACTTCCATTCTCTTCTCTAGAGGACATCTAATTTTTGCCAAGGTTCTTTAATGCATGGTCCAGCCCCAGATGATTACCTTACCTCCAATCAAAGAGTAGAATAGTGTGAATTTTAAACACCTCTCCCCGCTGCAGTGAGAAATTGGAAGTGTTTCCATAATTACCATGAGGGTCAAAAATCATAAGTAGCATCAAAAGTAGAGAAACTTAGTAAAAACTCCTCTGATTTATTGTCTGTACTAAGGTTACATTGAGCGGACTTTGGAAATCTTCCAGTCTGAAAAAGCTCAATACAAGAAANATGTCTATTTTACTTCCAGGGTGTTCATGGAAACAAAGATTTCAGAATTATGTTGGTTTAGATTTTTTACTTTCCTCTGGGTCAGAAGAGTATCATATAGGTTACAGATTTTGGCTTTTCATATGCATAGAAAATGTAGCATGATTTCATTTATTAATTTATAATTACATTCATTTGATGCAGATCTAAGGTACACAATTACAATTTCAAATGTATCTAGTACCTCCCTCACTCACCTAGCTAAGGATGTGAACTGCATGGTGATTTTGTGTCCATAAATGACAGCCATCTATATTCAAAAATCCAGAGTGAGCTCCCAAAATAATGTGAAGCTGGTATAGAAATCACAATCTTTTTAAATCCCATCCTAAATATTTGATATAGACTAAAATCTATTAAATCTTTAAAGGTTCCTTTTTTCCAAACTGTTTTTGACAAATAAAAGAGCTACAAATAGAAGAGCTACAAATGCTCACATTGCAAAAGTAAAATAAAGAAAGTTGTTTTTTCTTTAAGTCCTACAAGTGTTAATAACAACACCAAAGATGGTGTGATTCCTGATGGAACCTCCAAAATTCACTACACTGCCTGTTTAGCCATTCAAAGTGAAAGGTTCTCAGCATTGACTTCCACTCTGCATCAATATTTACTGCTCCTTAGAGCAGAGTGGCTCAGAATTAGCCATCTGATTTTTAATTAACAGCCAAGCTCAGTATTTTGGGCGGTTTAAGTGCCATGCTCTATCAGTTTTCTGGACTGAGGTGTGCTGAACACGCAGATTTGTCCTGGTGTCCCTAGCCCACTGCTTGCTTTGAGGTGACACGCCCAGGCTCTCCCACTGGTTTAGGGTGTGCTCGCAGCTGGGCAGTGGTTACCTCTCCTCTGGAAATGGCTTCAATCATTCAGAGACAGGGAGCTTTGCAGGGCCTCTAAAATACTCATTTACACAGCCATGTTCATCTCCTGGTAGCCTAAAAAAGATTTTTCCAAAGTTATGCATAAACATTCAGCTTGCAGGTGGAACCCATGGGACATGCTCAGTTGCCTGGAAAATCACTTTAAAAATTAGCATGTCTGCTCTGTAATATATTATGTTCGGTTTCTTTCTTGCCTTAGAAGGAATGAAAATATTGGCTATAGGGCCCAAATTTTATTATGCTGCAAAATTGCTTTCCAAAGAGGCCGGACTGGTAAAAATATTGTTTTCACCGTGGCAACACCTGTTTTTCTCAATAGAATTCTCCAAAAGTACCATGTTTTCCTGCTGAGTCAGCCAAAGTGCCTGTGTCTATGGCCTCTGGAGAGAAATACCTCAACACATCCACAGCATGAAGGCCGCACCTACAAAAGTCTGAATTTCCATATACAATTTTCTTATATGCTAACCAGAGTCCCATGACACTTCATGGCCCTATATTTTATCTGTCATACTGTAGTTATAAACCAATGAAAAATATCCAATGCTTTATAAATTTTGGCTAATAAAAACAAACAAACAAACAAGTAAACAAAAACCCCCAAAAAACCAACCAACCAACCAAACAATCCCCCCCCTCCATCACCCACAAATACACTAAACCAAAATTTATTGACTGTGTTTCGAAATTAAGAGGATCCACCATGAATTAATAGACCTGAACCATGCCCTCTCCCAGATTGATATTAAGGTCATGGACAAGTCAATGAAATGCTGTCTGACTGAGAAAGTCCCCATCAATGAAGAGGTTCCATAAAAATATTAGAACATGATAATTTTGAGATGACACAGAAATAATAGTGTTTATTACCAATGTTATTTTCATACCTTACTGCCTTAAGTTGAACTAATCCTTCATGCACAATGCACTGAAAAATGCATTGTCCTTCACTGACACTAACAGTTTGCAGTCTAACCAGACTGGAAAGAGACTGGAAATGCTTATTCATTTTATGGCCATTATTCCACATAGATTGAACTGGGAAAAGTAATGAAATATTACCAGAACTCTGCAAAAAATATGTGGATTGATTAATCATATGAAGTCCCTGCTTGGTGTTTTAGCTTCTACTTCATTAAAATAAACCTTCCCAACAATTTGAGTCCTTAGCCCTCCCCAGTATGCTGCTAACACATACCATTTCACTAGTAAATGCCATGGGTTCAACAGGTCAGTGCCTGCAGTGGCATTGGAAAGGATACCATATTTGCCATACAGACAAGGCCAGTCCCCTGGTGGACTGCTCTGAGGACTGTTCCTGATCTCATCCCATACCATCTCTGTGCTCCCGCCCATTCAACTCTCTTCCCTCAGGGACTCTACCGGAATCTGTGCTCTTCCTCCTGAAGGGATTAACCCCAGTTCCTAACTAAGATATTGGTTTGAAGTCCATGTGTCTTCATCCTACAAATAGGGTCACCAGAACCTGCTCACATAGGCCTAGAGGAAGGACCGAGGAAGAGGTACACGGGTATCTTTGGGCTGATCTGTGCTTCACACAGAGCAGTGTTGTGTTTGACATATGTCTTAGGTGTGTAAGGAGTTATATCAGTGGAAACCTATGGTTCATTACCAATCTGCTTTGGTCCTGGAGGAGTGGAGGTGGAAACAGGAGAGGGGGGGAAAATACCCAGATGGGAAATGAACCTGTGCATCTCTCCTGGGAAAATTATTTCAGTCATTCAAGCAACAGTGTAGCCTATGGGAAAAAAAAAAAAAAAAAAAAAGAAAAAAAAAAGATTGTTCTTTCCAGCTGTTATGCCAAAAGAAAAAATAAATTTAAAATGTAAAAGTGAATAAATTGAGCATACTTTTATCATACTCTTTATTTCAAATTGCTTACAGCATTCTTGTTTCTTATGAGGAACAATTTTTAATATTAAAGTAGTCATACACTTTTCCGAAAAGTGCTTCCTGAAAAACCGAAACCATTATTATCTTAAACTCCCACACAGTTTGTTTAAAAATATCTTTAAATACTATTAAAGAACAATCATTATGTAGGTTTATATCTTATGAGTAGGAAGCAGAAACCGTCAATGAATCATGTTATTTCTCCTGCTGTAACAACAACACCATCAAATACCACAATAACAGAAAAGTTTATGCTCTCTGTATACCAGTTTTGCAGGCAGTTTCCTGCCTTGAAATCTGCATAATAGGTAAGCTGTGGTGAGTGTAATATGCTGTTTACTGCCAATCCACTGTGGACAGCTAGGCATGCTTGGTCTGGTGCATTGCTCCACCTTTGGGTGCAGCTCCTTGCTGAAGCACGTGGCAGCCCTGAAACAGCAAATAAAGCTTCTACAGATTTTAGAATCCATTTCTGAAAGATGCTGTCAAAAGCACAGAACTAGATATTTAAATACACTATATTTTTTCTTTTAGTTAAAAGCAATTATTTTAGTTGCAGAAAATATTTTCAGTTGTATGCTGCTTTGCAGAGGGAAGTGACAACGGGACATTGGTGAGGGAAGAGAAAGATTGCCAGAGACATGAAAAAAACACCATGGAGATCAATATTTAATCTAGAATTATGGGTGTACAGTATGTACTGTGCATTTTTTAAATTTAACTTGGCTTTTACTATTATTCAGTAGGAGGGGAGCAGATACTGAGAGCCCTGGATAGCAACCATAAGAAGCATGTTTAAATACACGTATTTTCAGGAAATCTGTAAATACAAGAAGGAACAGTGTCATCTCTCAGTTTTGGGGTTCTTTTTTGTTTTTTGGGTTTGTTTTTTTTTTTTGGGGGGGGGATTTTTGTTTTTTTGTTTTGTTTTGGGGGTTTTTTGTTTGTTTTTT
>VWZN01011324.1:147844-159732 GCA_013396955.1 Regulus satrapa
AAAAAAAAAAAGGAAAAAAAAAAAAAAAAAAAAAAATGTTTAAAAAAAAAAAAAAAAAAAAAAAAAAAGACCTCTGCAAGTTGGGCTATAAATTAACCAATTAAATATGTAAGATCTATGGTTCGACACCTACAGACTCAATTGAATAAATAACAGTCAAATAGGGTCAATTAAATCTACACAACAGTAGTACTCATAACAGCATGTGAGACTGAAGATATCCATCAGTATATCCTATTACTTGAATGTGCTAGTGTTTTGAAAATTTTACTCCCTGTATGTTTATGGCTATTTATCCCTTCCCTTCCTCCCACCCACCCACCAATTATTTAATTCCTCTGGAATGTGACTTAGCATGGAATACTGAATCTCTTCATTTCAGGGCACGCATAGTGTTTACCTGTAGCTCGTGTGCTACTGTATCTTAATGGGATCTTGAAGGAGGGTTCAAGGTTATTTAGTTTCCATGTTTAATTCATTCTTGAAGAGCTTTAAATAGAGACTGACAGCATGCTAATATTTGATAATCATTACCATCAGCCAAGGGGAGAATCAATGATCACCTAATACTTCTGTTGGTTTTAGAAATGGATCCCATGACTGAAAAGTCAAAGTCATTAATCAGCCCCTAGAATGATCCTCATAAGACAAACTACGTTCTCTCAGCACATAAAGCATGTTGTCTCCTGTTCATGCATGTTATTTTTCAATTTACATTTTATGCAGATTTTCCTAGCTCCATGATCTCAAATCAATTTTATGGCTTGCAAGGTTGTTTTATACACTTCCAGCCCCTTTCCAGGTTCCACCATTTTCATCTTTAGTAGAAAATTCTGCTGGCTGAAGCTGCAGCTAGGAGTTGGCATGTTCTGAGCATGGGGAAATCCCTGTCTATGTGATACAAAGAACAGTCATTTGCTAGGAGAAATTCTGCTCAGGAATGGTTGTTAATGAGAACCAACTTACTAGGACTACTTTTTTTATATAATGTTGTGTTTTTCTTATTACTTTTTGTACTGTTTACATTAATTAAGAGTATATATGCAAACAACAAATAATGGAAATATTATTTGTTCTATTATACTATCAGTCTCAGTTGTGCCTGCTTTTTTTTTTTTTTTTCATACTTGAACTGCATAATTTCAGACCCAAATCCCAGTTTCTTTCCTAAAGGGACAGGAACAAAATACAGCACTGGATATCCAGACACTTCAACAAAGTACGGAGGAATATATTTCACAACATACCTGTGATGGACAACATTATTATTACCATTGAATAAAGAGACACAAGTGATCCTGAATAGATATTTTTGCAAGTTACCATTAATCTGGGATCTGGAATCATGCCATTTTATATCTGATCAATTACTTTCTCAGAGCTATTTCCTTTCTATCACTTCAGCCATCAGCCTGTGTTTCTGATACTTAAGGTCTTGAGATTGCCTTCAAGTGACAAATGATGATGTATGTGCACACAGTTCAGTACTTGTCTCTTGGAGCTCAACTCACTGAGAAATGCTATGGCCCTCGGAAATCAGACTCTTTTTTTTGTTGGTTTTGGTGTTAGAGAAGAGAGGCATCCTGCTTTAATATGACACTTAAACATTTGGTTTGGAAATATTTTCTGACTTTCACAAGCCCAGAAAAGACAATTCTCTTGACATGCACCTTGTGTTTTAATCACTAGAACATTCTTAATTAGAGGCAAATTTTGACGCTGAGTCAAACAGATCACTTGTGGAACAAGGTAGTCCTCAGTGAGAGTGACAGTGGCAACATTTGTTCCTTGATTAATGAAAGACAATGCTGAGTACTTCCCTAGGAATTTGATGAGAATGCACAGTAATTCCCCTAAAAGATCTAAAAGTCTGAAACTTTCCTGCCTTTTCTTATGAATGTAAAAGATTTCTAATTTTTTTCAATTATTATTATTTCCTAAACAAAACAAAAAGAACCTTATTCTTATTTGAACAAAAAAAGTATTCACATTTCTGTTATTAATTGGTTGAGATTTGCAAAACCGCAGAATTACTGAAGGAGTGGAGTTGAAAATCTTACCTTCCATTCATTGACTCGCACGGTACTCACTATTACTGCAGTCCTTCCAAGAATCCCTTTTCTTATCTATAGGTTAGAATTGAGTTGCCTTCTGTGTTATAATACCACCTCTGTCTAAAAGAGATGACTGCAGTTCACTTCTCAGCTTTAATGCATTTTGTGTTTATTTCCCAATACCCTCTTACCGTATTTCTTTTTACCATTGAGACAAAGTTGTGGCAATAGGCCTGATTCTTTTGTCAGTATACTGGATTTATTAGACCACTATGCATCCCAAATATTGCTTATATAATTTCTACAAGGTTCAGTAGAATATAATTTATTTTCTGTGGTTTTAATCACAGCATACTGGTGCAGAGTCAAAATAGGGTAAATATTTTTAAGAAAAGCAAATAAGCCAATTTATCATTGATAAATTTCAGAATTCAACATTCTTCAACTTACTCAGCTCTGTGGTTAATATTATGCATCACTTCTGCTGAAGCACTCACTGCAGATAACCCAGAAGCTCATAACTGTCCAGCTGCAAGCTGAAAATTTATCCAGTGTATGGACTGTATGCCATCAATGAGAATTCTGGTCATGTGTAAAATCTGGTGCTCTAACCTTAATAATTGCATAAGCTCTGCATGGGTCTTCTGGCTATGAGGTACTTTCTAACAAGCAGTAGAAGTTCTCAAGACCACAGAAAAAGTAGATCAGAGTAGATACTGCAGTGATCCTTCATACTCTGGGAAGAAATGCTTCCTCTGGAGTGGAAAGAAGGCATAAGGGGCCAACATTGTAATAAAGACATGAAGTTATAACATGAATAAATTTAGCTCCATGAGTTTAGATGAGCAGCCTGGACAAAATGGTACGTGACAGCTCTTCGGAGACAGGTTTTCCTCTGAGTCTGTACTGCCACTTTAGCACTACATGTTTTTCTTAGCCCTAATCATATGCAGTGCAAGAAAAGAAAAGAAACTCAGCTGTTTCTAAGTGCTGAAAAAGACACTAGCTTTAGAGTTTGAGATGAATGGGTAAATGGGTAGACAGTGGAAATGGACAGACAGTGGAACCCCACCAAATAAACTCACAATATGGCCTTGCCAATATTCTGGTTATTTTTTCTCAATAGCTTAAAGAGAAGCACATGGCTTTAATACCTGGGAAAAGTCAAGATCCATATTATGGTGTTATGATATTGACCACACCTCTTATACAGGACGGTTGAGGTTCTCCATCTTATGAAAAACAAAAACAGTAAGAAAAAGTTTCTCATTTTTCCATTTTGTCAAGACTACAAAGTAAAGTGAATGACAGCTCATATTAGTTAACCAATATATTATTATATTATCATTCTAAAAATATTTGATGAAGGCTAAGGAAATCATGTAGACTGAAGAAAATATTTTCTTTTCAAATATAGAAACATTGTTTTTTAAACCAATTATCATTGAATCAACTAATTAGCTTTACTGTATTAGAATTCTGGATTGACACTAAAAATTTTAAAATCTTCTAAAATTATATTTTTAAAAAATTCTGTAATCACTCAACTAACAACATAACCACAGTCAGTAAATTTAAGCAATTGTAACAATGAGTATGTCATCAGAGGTTTCCTTTGTGCAAGCAACTGTCCATGAACACTTTTACAAGGCATTTCAATTTTAAGCAGCAAAAGTTCTACCTTTGGATATTCTTTCAGCAATCAAATGCCAGAAGTATAGTAAAATTATTCAGATTTTCCAATGTGCCTTTTGGCTTTTCAATTGCACGCATTTGCATGTACGGGTCACTGTAGATGTTTAGATAATTCTCCTCTAAATATTGGAAACTGTTCCAAATAAAGGCATAGAAAACCAACTTTGATTTACCCTTGCAATATATTTTTGGTCACAAAAATATTGCTTTATTTTTAATAGATGAAAATTGCATGAACATGGACCACATGCTTGAATCCTTTGAAAAATTCCTTCTTAATCTGCTAGACAACCTTGGTCATGTATTTGGATAAAGCAGCAAAATTACTGGACGAAGAGAAAGTGGCACATGTAATGTATTTGAATTTTAGAAAAATATTTGTTACAGTGTCTGACAAAACCTTACTTGAAAACTTAATTGAATTTGTCTTAGAGAAGAACGGTGTTATGTGGATTGAAAACAAATATTTATGGATAAATGGTCAACAACATTGCAATGAGAAAGGGTAATGACAAACCAAAGTGTAATGATTGAGGAGAGGTGCCTACCAGGGCACCAGAGGGAACAGTCTGGTTCACCCTTACATCTTCATTAACAAACTCAAATACAGAGTGAGCAACATACTGACAAAGTTAGTGGATGGTGCTAAATGTGCAGGAGATGTAAAGGAAATGAATCAAGACTTAGACTTAATTATAACAGCATGAATAAAGAGTAGTTAAACGAAATTTCCAGTCATTTCAATGTACAGCACAACAGATGGATACAAGAAATACAGCAGAGAAATAATCTGAGGGATATAAAACCTTCTGAGGAATGATCCAGAAGGAAGATCTAGAAGTAGTAATAATTAAAACTTAATATGAGCTCTACATATAAAATCAAAGCAAACAAGGACCATATCAAGTGTGGACCAAAGGCACAGAAAAAATTATTTCATAGAATATCACATAATGAAGTTATAGTCTTTTCTTACATAACTGTGGTCTTCCACAGTAATGGAATTATTGGTTTTAGTCCTGGAAAATTGATAAGAAAGTATATCATCTGGAGCAACAAATAAATTATCAGAAGGGATCTATGTAGGAAAAATAATGGGAAAAGCTAAAGCATGGTTGATGTCTAAGAATATGTATAGGGAAATCACAATCCTTTACAGAGCTGATAACTTTTAAAAATTCTAAAATAAAGAAAAAAAAAACAAAAAAAAAACCAAAACTGTAAGCAACAGCTTTTAAGTGTGTAGTGTGCTTTCAGGACAGACTGAAAGAGGGATGCCAGCTGAAGGAAGGACAATATTCTTTATTTACATTAAGTATGATTTGCAGAATTTCTGTCATAGAAGAATAATGGAGCAAACATGCATGAGTGGTTTTGACACCTTTCCTTTTAGGTGGCACATGTCCCTACACCTGATGCATCTGGCCTAAACAACAAGTAGGGTTGAAACCTCCACATATGTAAGCTAAATTGATTTAGACATATGCATGCAGGGGGCCTGTCTTCTCTAAGGGTTTGCTCAGTCATAGAAAAACTGGAATGGAAAGAACAGAAAGGAAGGTCAGTAACATCTGGATAGTGATTAACCTATAGGGAGATCATGCAGCTCAAATGCCCCTAGTTGGGTTTGGAAATATGATTTATGTTTCCCTGTGCCAGCTTTGATGAATTTGGTGCCACATTACATTGCAAAGGGTGTCTGGGAAATTCTCTGACTATCATGTGAGGTGTCAACATGTATGTAGAGGTGTTATGTAAAGTCTAGTACGACTATGGTAATCAGACGTATCAAGTGACAAGCTGCTCACAAAGTCTTGGAACCCGGGAGCTTTGCACATGGGGATGCACCTGGATTAAGAAGCAGACAGTCTCTGCACAAGGTCAGAGGAGACAGGAATTGGGCTCCCCAAGCAGGTGCTGCCTCAACCTACAGGCTGTTCGGGGACCATGGGCCAGGGCTTCTTGCAGAATCAACTGTGGTTCATTGCCCGAGGCAACAAGCTCTGGGCAGTTCCACCAAACTGGTGTGACAAGTGTTTTGAGAGGCATGGTGCACCAGAAACCAAAAAGACTCTTCACGTGTAGGAGAAGCTTGAAGACATAAAAAGCAAAAGTAGGATTCAGTGCCTCTTGTCTGACAATACCTTTTCTTGGGGGGGAATTGTACATTTCTTTACACACCTCAGTAGAAATGGCCACATGTCTGTGCCTACTAGGCAGTGGATACTCCTGCTTCATCTCTGGGACTTTGAGGCCAAAGGAAGATTGGCCAAAGGGAGATAAGTTTCAGCAAAAGTGATTTATTTACTCTGAGAAAAAGGTTCAGTTTTTTACTGTCACCATATGGCATTAGACTTGTTAGTACAACATGGTAGAGGTCACCTTAGAGACAGAATGGCATTTCTTTTCTGCCTCTGCCTGGGATCTGTTCTGAAATCATATTTATTCCTCGTTCTGATGCATAGGGGTTCTAGACCACATCATATGAACATATCTTGTACCATCCCAAAAGTATAGGGTCTACCAGAAAATCAACATTTAAAGCATCCAGAAATTATGCAAGTACCGCATGAGCAACACATGATTTTTGTACAGTTCTTCTTTCCTCCCAAAGGGTCCTAGAGCATTTTATTCCCTCATCTGACACTGAAATGCAGCCACCTCTGGGGTAGAAGCCAGCAGCTATTCAGCATCAGGGACAGTGCCATATTTAAGCAAGATAAATGCACAGAAGAAAGACCATCTGTTAGCATGCCAGTCAATTTGTAGATACAAGTAGATCCATAGCAAGTTGTGACAAATCCGTGTGCCAGAGCCCCCTCCAATATTTCTAGCAGAGTACAGACAAGCATAAGGAAGTCATTTGTGCATGCCCTAATGGTGCTGTCAGCCTGCCTGGGTGGACTCTGCTCTCTGTGATATCACTGTTCCCCTCTGGGACAAGAGACGGAGCAGAGTTGATGTTATCAGTCAATGGCTCCCCTATACAAGGGCATGAAGGTAGGCATGACAACTTTTTTGCTCAGCTCTAGTCAGTGGCTTTTGCCAAAGCCTTGAGCCAAAGCTCCTCCGGACGAGTGCCCAGAAACATTTGGCTCTAAAACCAAGCTGAGGGATCTCTAAGAGCCAAGTTGTAGAAGCCTCATGGAGTCTCTGTGGCCAAAACCATGGAAAAGGAAATTAGCTATGAATAGAGCCCTTATAGATCAAACACCCAGAGTAGACTAAACATCTTTGACAATGAGTCTAATATTTCATGGCAAGACAATTTTGCTCAGTAATTTTTTCAGACCGAAATGCTTTTAGTTCTCTAAGTTCATTTCTCACTAAATTATTTTCTCAGGACAGTTTGTTTGAACATAATAAGGAATCCAAGCCTCAGTTACAGCAGGACCTTCACAACACAAGTGCATGTGTCATAATACCTTATTTTTCATCATGGGGATTTAATCAAATTCACTAAAATGATGGTCTATAGCATAGATTTTTCAATAATCTATGTTAAAAGGGTTATTATGTAATGACTTAGAAGTAAGGATCTAAAAGATGATAGCGTGTTTCAGCATACAATATGCTATGAAATATTAGTTAAACAATTGGGAGCCCACACAGGTCTCCAATACCCTCAGCACTTGTGAGTCATTGTGGTCTTGTTTGTTTCTCTGATAAATTCAGTAAACTGGGGTATAGTATATCATGCAGCGAGGCCATATATCATACCATTCTCTAATAGGAACATAAAACAACCATTGATTGCAAACAGGCTCTTTTAAAGATTCACTACACTGTTTGGCATTTTCAAATGTTTTTATGTTGGCAAGCTATTATAATAACTCATATGGGATCAAAATGCATATAACTTATTCCAAAGTATTCCACATGCTAATTAAGTAAACAGAAATGCGCTTGTTTCTACCTCCTCCATCAAAAGCAAGCATGCTTATTCTCCACAACATTATTTCACTTCAACTTCACCTCTTTATGTATCATTCCAAAACTTCTTCCCCCACTTCCAGCATTCATATTCCTGTTCACTGAGTCTCTTGTTAGTGACTCTGTCTTTTCATATATCTAAAATATTAAAGTAAAGCAAGGCAATGAGTCACTTTTTTATCTCTCCAAGGAGGAGAGAGGAAGATGACACATTTTTGCACTGATCTTACTAAGAAAAATACAGTAAATGTGGAGAATTCTTTTTGTTGTTGTTGTTGTTTTATTTAATCTTTATCAAAACTGCATTGCACGAGTCATCTTTGTTGCTGGAAAAAAAACCAAAAAAACCAAGAGAAGGCAAAACAAAGACAGGTGGAAGAAGCACTAAGAATTATACCAATTGCAACATTTTTTTTTCAGTTCAGTTCAGTTCAGAGCACTGGGTACTTGACTGCAGCTTGAAGATAGTAATGTAAGAGAAGTTTGATATTTATTAATTTCAAGCAAAATAAGCTTCCCGCCCTTGTCCATATGTGTATGTTCCATTAGTATTACTCATCTGCATAAACCAAGGGAAGAACAGACGTCTTAGAGTCAATTGTATTTCCATATTCGAAGACAGAACTACAGTCTTCCATTAGTATGTTTATGGTTTATATCTCTTTTTAGAGAGCAGGCACCACTAACACCTTCACACTGCATGGGTGAGGTGACCCCTGAGCTGACATTTTGGGATACACATTCTGCAGAAGGCAGAGGGGGAATGTCTGTCCCTCTGAGCCTCCTTACCTGCAGAGCTTGGGGGGCTTTTTCACTCTGAACCAGTTACTTGCTTAAGCACTGGTGGGGCTTCGGATCTCTGACATATCCAAGAAGGAAAATGCAGTGGGATGGGAGGACAAAGAGTGGAGTCTGGCAAGTGCAATATTGGAGCTGGGACCAGGAAATTGCCCCCACTAAGGAATTTTCGAAGGAGTTCACCTGGGTGAAAATGGTCTTTGAGTACAAATGGTTCACACCCCAACTTGTGGCTACAGTCAGTTGTGCCAGAGGAACAGCCAAAACCAGCTGCTCCACGATGTCTCATTAGGTCTGCCATTTTACACACAGCAGCCAAAGACAAAACAGGCAGTTGCTTGGCAGAAGCCTGAGGCTGCCTGGCACCACAGCACAAGCATGCTCTTAGCTCGGGCTGTGGCCAACCCCAGGCACAGAGAGAAGGAGAAAGAGAGGAGGAGGAGGAGGAGGCGGTGCCAACAGGCAGTGCCAAGCTTCATTATTGCAACAAGATTTACAGGTTGTGGGTTAGCTTTCTAAGCAGGTAACAATGCCTGAAATGATAGAGAAGGACACACAGCATATCTGAACCTCTCAGAAATGCTGTGAGGTCTGAAGAGCCATAAGCAAAGGGAATTGTGTCATATCCATGCTACTCTCAAGTCTGGCAGTAGGCTCCCATCCCTTGGTGTTTCTGTGAAAACAGAGGCCTATCAAGCCAGCCTTTCAGTGCTTCATAGCATAGAGAAGGATTTTGAGTGCTATAATTGAAAGATTACCCACAATCACCCTAAGCTCCAGTTCAAATTCAGACACCCACGAGGATTGAGTTCCATAGTAGCCATACATTCCCTTTTACAGTTAGTCTATCAAAATGTGTTTATGCAAAATAATCATTTTAAATGAAGCAGGTAGTTTAAGAGGTAGGCCTTATTATTTTATGGATAGTTTTTGCAGTGCGTGTTTCAAATGTGAATTTAAAATGGATCTTACACTTTGATATGAAGATTCCAACTTGCTGACACACCCTAACTTTAGTAGTCTCCTATTTATCTATGTTGAAGAAGACAATACTAATCCCTTCAAAATAATATCTCAGAACTCTCATTGCATCCTGTGGTCCCTCACAGTGAAGTCACTGAGATACAGATCTTGCTAAAATAATTAATTCATTTCATTAAATAAGGTGAAGTTTGTGAATTTTTTGCCTTGGCATCTTGCTTGTTTTCCCAAGATTGTTGTTAGTGGTCCTAAGATCACTCACAACTTCTGAACGTTCTGGACACTAGAATGTAGAGTATAAATGTTTGTATTTGGAAGCCTCAAACTTATCTTCCTCCCATGAGACTTTTGCTTGGTTATTGGGCTCCATCGTGGTAAACGTCTCAGCAGCTCTGACATGAAGGATGAAACTGATCTGTGCAGTAAAGCTGCTGGAATCAGGATGGCAAGACTACATGCCAGATCATTCTACTAGGAACACTATGCCTTGTTCAATCCCTTTACCTACACAGGGAACAATTAAATTCTACCTATTTCTTGCCCAGTTAGTTCACTTTTTCCAATGAAAATTTTATAAGGTGATACTCTTAAACTTTACTGCATGCTCAGCCCTTCCCAGTCACCCTTGGACACAAGAGATCTTGGATCACCATTCCCACCTCAATCTCACCTTTATACCTACAGGCTGAAGCATTTCTGCAGGCAACAGGAGTAGTCCTTTGACCAAACTGAGCTGAGCAAACCCTGTAAGTAAACATTTAACTCTCATCGGTGCTTTAGGAAAAATCTCTTGGAAAATCTGCCACAAAACTGTCTGGGACAAACTGCAGAATGCCCACACTGTAACCTGAAATGTCAGAGAAGAAAACACAGGCCTTGGAGCACTTTGCCAAATATGTGGTGGCTGTGCTTGTAGAGGACATGTTTATACAAGAAATTATGAAAAATGCATAATAATCTCTATAGGAAATAAGCCCTCAAGGGTGCAGCTATTCTCACAGGAAAAAAAAGCTTAAAAAAAGTTATAATTTGCAGTGTTTATCCTTAAATTTAAGCTGCACCTTAGAATGTGTTGAGGTTTCAGAAGTTCCTTATTCTTACACAGAGAACAAAACTTAGTTCTCTTAGGTATTTCTTTTTCTTTCCAGTGTTGTGCATAAAAAAACCCCCCAAAAAACAAACAAACAAACAAAAAACCAAAAAACAAACAAAACAAAAAACAACCAACCAAAACCAATAAAAAACAAACAAACAAAAGACAAAAAACAAAACCAAACAAAAAGCAGACAACAACTACCCAAAAATATTCCCTCAAAAACACCAAAAATGCAAAACCAAAACCAAGCCAAAAAACAACCAACCAAACAAACAAAACAAAAAATTTTAAAAAAAGGAAAAAAAAAAAGAGAGAGATAAAAAGAGAAAAATATTAAGAAAAACAATAAGGTCTAAATCATAATCCTTGCAGTGAAAGTAAATTGAGGACTCTCCAAACAATGCCAAGTATGAAGATACAAAGATGTTTTTCCCCCTCTAATGTATCCTTTCAGGTCTTTTCCCCCCTCATGATATTAAACTAAGCCTTACAACAAATCTGACAGGATTTCAGGCTGAAGCAGCATACTCCAAGCACCTCAGCAGCAGTGATGGGAACCCGTATAACCCTTCCAGGTACAGAAAGTGGCCCCCTCCCTTCGGAGAGCATGTGAGCCATACACCATGAGCCTGCACTCCAGAAGCGTGTGCTCTGTATGGAAAGGGAGGATGGATAGGAAGTGAACGCTCTTTCAGCGTAGTGTAACACAACCCTCTCCTCCGCCGTTCCCTTCTCCTGGCATCAGGGTGGATGTAATTCTTCTCATGCATTATTGATAGGTCCAAAAGCCTGCCAAGCTTGCCTGCTTTTTTTGTGACAGACAAAGGAGGGTACACGGATGGCACCTCTCACTGCTCGGGGCTCTGCTTTCATTAAGAACATTTTCTGCTTGTTCTCCAAGGGCACCCTCTGTCAGAGTCTGCCACGCAATAAAGAAAATATGGCTTTGAAGTCCAGTGAATAGAAACAAAATGAATTAGCGTTCAGGTGTTCGTGCAGCCTGATTACAAAGGCCCAATTCAGTGGTGTCCTTCACACCTTTTCACTTGTCCCTGCATAATCTCTGCACATCTTTTAGGCTCTCTGCCTTTCTAGTCCCCCTCCTCCCTGTTCCCCCCATCCCTTTATTTCCTAATGCTTGCAGGTCCTCCAGGAAGACACAAGCACTTACAGTTGTTGAGTGATTAAATATTTATAATCAGGGCAATGAGTGAGGTGTTGAATAATAAATGCTAAGGTTGAGGCAGCCTTAGATAATTTCTGCAGATTTCTTCATCCACAGACTCTTTGATTCTAAGGCAAAACTCTTTTAATTAACACTAACTCCTTTT
>VWZN01011325.1:0-10635 GCA_013396955.1 Regulus satrapa
ATGTCTGTAGATCTCAGTTTGGGCACTAAAGAGATAAACCTCTTGTAGGCAGACAGACAGAATTAAAACACAGTAGCACACTGGAATCCAGGCTGAGGGCTGGGCCAAAGTATCAAAGGAACGCAGTGGTCAGGGAGGGCTTGGGCCATCTTTAGTTCGCAGGCTGCTGCCAGTCTTTGCCTGTATTACTGGGCTGCTTTGCAGTCTCTGTTTATAATCCTTCATGAGAGCTAAGCTGGGGGGAACAGCCAGCATGTGGCTGCTATAGTCCATTCCTTCCCCCTGCTCAGTAATGTCCAATAGCAGTGACATTTCTAGTCCCAGGCCCTCTCGGGAATGCAAGGAAAAAGAACTCAGCTCGGCCGGCCCGGGGGGCCTCTGGCCATGCGGCTGGCCTGGGCTCAGCCCCGCCTGGGCAGGCCGGACTCGATGTTACCTCAGCTTCAGCCGGAAGGAAAAAGAGAGCCTCTCTTTCTCGGGCTTTCGATTTTAAAATGTCTATCTCACAGAGGCGTACCCTTTTCTGATTGGTCTATTACTTCTGTGGGCTGGGTTCCATCTGAAACCACTGCAGTAAGCTATAACAATAAAGTTGTAGTAAAATGACATGGTGAAAATCTAGCCAATCAATTACACAAATATCACAAAATAATCAAATTTTAAACATGATAATAGTAAAGTTATTTTACAGCTTTTCAGAATTGTTCATCCAGGAGAAGTAGCAAAGTGCTACGGCTTACTTCCAACTCATGATATAAGAATCCCTCATACACCCTGAGTTTTGATGTCTGTTCTGTCACCATATGTTTTCTACCAATCTTTATAAAGCATTTATTCATGCCAACTTACTAGATTTCTTTCTATACTTCAGGTCTCTATTAAATACAACAAACATGCTTTGGTATGTAAGTAACTGGTCTTTTAAATTCAATTTTCTTGTTTTTCTACTTTCATACTTAGGTTCCCAAGGAAGTTCTCTTTCACTCCTTTATGGACAAGTCTTAAATGATTCATTTTTAATTAGCTGAAATGTTAAGATGCTTCAGATGTAGAATTTGTTTCCTTATTGATATTTTTCTATTTCCCTTATGATTTTCCCCACAAATTACTTCAGGATCTTGATATATTATTGACTTAAAATAGTGGCTGATACAGTACAGAATATTAAAATATTTTTAAAAGACCAAAATTTAGGGCTCAGATCCTAAATCAAAATGGTTCATGCAACTTCCAGATACACTAATGGCTTCTTTCCCCTTCATTAGAGAAGCTAATAAAATTCATTGCAGTGTTAAGATTGAGGCTTCTGCAATGTATAATAAAATATTTGTTTGAAAACCAAATTTATTGGTCTGAAACATTAAGTACCTATTAAGAACAAAATCACCATTCATTAAAAACTAGTATTTTTTCATCCCTTTTCCTTTTGTAACTTGCAATATAAAACATTATAACCCTTATTCTTAACAATATAAGTGAAAAATTTCCTTGTCTGTGTAGCAGGATGTGTCCCTGCACCTCACTACCACAGATAGCTAGTGCATATGAGAGACCCAGCAAGGGGTGTCATGGGTTTTTTGTCATGGGGGGAATGTCTGTGCACAAAACATTCAAGACACAGTCAGAACAGCAAAGCAAGTCAATTTTATTTTGCCACATTGACAGTTAAATACATACAGACCCCTGGATGCTGGAGCTGAGCCGGAGGAGGAGCTAGAGCATGGCTCCTGAGCAGGAGGAGCAGGAGGGCAGCACACCTTAAGGGCATCCTGTCGATGAAAATGATGTGCAGTATGTCATCCTCTCTTCTCCATCCTGGGATCACAACTCACATCTCCTCAGGAGTAGCCAGTTTAAACATCATGTCACAGGGGGCCAATGTATAAGATGAGGTCGTGACAGCCCATGATCACACCTTCATGCCAACAATGGCTTTATTGTATATTGTTCCCCTTTCACAGGATGAATCCCACTAGGTGACGAATACATAGTTTCTTTTCTGAAGGTTAGTCCTACCAGCTAACAATAAGTTCTTCTATATTATCTTGTCAACATGCACAACCGCAGACCAAATATGTCAAGCCTCAGCCATTTTCAGTCCCTGACACAAGTGGTCATCTCTGACGCCAAAAATACTCAGGCCTCAGCTAAGAATCGACATCCTTATCTGGAGAGCAAATGTGGGAAGAGATAAAATACATATTCCTGAGAGACACTGTTTTACAAAGACTATAAAAGACACAGAGGCAGAAGTCTCTGACACACACATACCGTGACAATCATTTAGGACTTCTCCCTGGAGTTTGGACACAGATTATGGAGTTACTTTCCTGGGAATTGAGGGAAAGGATCTTGATATGTGCCCCACCAGCAACTGGTAAGATACATCAAATCCTAAGTTATATTATTTATTCTCTAGTTGTAAACTTAATGGCACCTTTAACCTCACTCTGTAAACACCTACTAGTAGACCATTTTTGTCCTTTTTCCTGTATAGTGTATAGTTTGTTTTTAGGATTATGCCTGCTAGTTTTGTGTCTATTAAATAAATAATTCATTCTATAATAGACCCATTTGGCCATTATTAAAGAACTTGCAAACAAGAGTGTGCTTTGGAGTGCTGGAAACTTCAATAAAGCTACTGTCTGCTGCAGGGGGCCTGGGAAAAAGGCAGGGACTTATCTAAACCCCACATCCTTTCATAATAGTCTGAAAAAAGTAAAGTAAACCATCAGTAGTTTAGCATACATCCAGAGTTTTACGTTCAATGACTAAAAAAACATTCCTAAAGAAGAAAGGTAACATAAAAAAATCCAAGCGCATAATCCATCCCCAAGAGAGATGCACTGATCTCAAATTGTAACCTTTGAGGTGGTATTTCTTAATATCAGTCTATATAATCTCTCTTTAGGACAAAAAACCCCAGAATTTTCTTATCTCTTTTCTCTGATTAAAAACATTGAAATCTGGGGAAAAAAAAAAAAAAAATAAACATTTTAAGGTTTGTGGGTTTTTTTTTCTTTTTGTTTTGTTTTGGATTTTGTTGTTGTTGTTGTTGTTTTGTGGGCTTGTTTTGTTTTGTTTTTTAATATATATGTCCATTTTTGATCAGGTCATGAAAGCGCTCAAATGTCCAAATATTAATTTTATTACTATTACTGAAAGACAAATTATTTATTCATGTCAGAAGGTATATATTTTCCTTTGTCTCCTGAGACTGAATAAGATCATGCAAAAAATGCTATTTATTCTTTAATTTTGTCTGGCCTTTTAAAACAAAGTAGATGTTTTTGTAATGTTTTAGTTTCTTAGGAATTAAGTAATTTGTTCAGCATTTGCCATTTAATTAATTACTAAAGAGTGGAATACTAATTCTTACTAATAGGATTAATCTGTGGCTTTTGAATTGGTGTCCTGTTAAAAGTAATACATAAATCCACACACTTTTCTTCTTGTAGTAAATTTAATTGTGAGAATTCATTGAATACATGGAATATATTTAGTTATCTTTACAATGATGATTTTAAAAAAAAAATTACCCATAATTAGAATGTTTTTTCATGGTAGTCTCAATGTCTATTATATGCTATAAAAAAGCAAAGAACTTATATTTCTGTGTGTGACAAACCCATGATGATAAAATATGAATGCTTGAACTATTTAGTAAATATAATGTAAATCACAATTTGAGTCTACTCTAAAATAATTGAAACATAAGCATGGATTTAGAAAAGAGAAAAATATATACTATAGATCGGGGGGGGAAGGTTGAATTCATACTAAAAGCATCATAAAAGTAGTTTTTTCTTAATCATGTGTAAATGTGTGAATCATTCTTATAAAATTTTAAAATTTAAAATGTAACAGCCTAAAAAAGACCGAATTATAGAGTTACGGTTCAGAAAACCCCAAAGCCAAGAGCTCCAGGGACATTGCAGCAGCAAAAGGCATGCCAAGGCCAGAATGGCATTGCCACAGCATGGTTCTCTATTTACTTATCTCCTTTGCACAAGCTGCACCACTATGTGGCATATACTACTCCAACTAGGATTTGGGTTATGTCATGGGTAAAAGTTCAGGAAACCACAGAGCCCAGGGCTCCAAGCACAATGTAGCTAAAAAAAACCCCCATGTTTAGGCGAACACAAGACAGCAACATTATGGCTCGCTCCACACTTTTCTTCTTGGCACCAGCCTCAGCCTAAGGCTGCTTTTACTGCTCTGCCTAGGGTTAGGGTGGCACCTAGGGTTAGACATCAGAAAACCATAAAGGCCAGGCTTCCAGCATACTGCAGACACAAAAGGCATGCCAGGGGGAACACAAGACTGCCATAACATGGCTGCCTCCACATTGCTCTCCTTGGCACTAGTGTCACCCCCATGAGATTTTACTCCTCCATTAAGGCTTAGGGTTACACACCTAGGGTTAGGTTTACACCTAAATTTAGGGTTCAGAAAACCACAAAGCTTGGAGCTCCAATCAAACTGCAGCTACAAATGACATGCCGAGGGGGACATATCTCCCTTCACATCTTTATACTTGGCTCCACTCTCACCCTCATGAGGCTTTTACTGCTCCACCTAGGGTTAGGGTTGCCTCTAGAGTTAGGTTTAGGCTTAGGCTTAGGGTTCAGAAAACCACAAAGCTTGGAGCTCCAATCAAACTGCAGCTACAAATGACATGCCGAGGGGGACATATCTCCCTTCACATCTTTATACTTGGCTCCACTCTCACCCTCATGAGGCTTTTACTGCTCCACCTAGGGTTAGGGTTGCCTCTAGAGTTAGGTTTAGGCTTAGGCTTAGGGTTCAGAAAACCACAAAGCCCAGTGCTCCAAGTAAACTGCAGCTGCAAAAGGCATGCCAAGAGGAACAGCAGACTGACATAGTATGGCTCCTTCCACAACTTTCTGCTTGGACCAGTTGCAGCTGAAAGCTGCTTTTCCCGTTCCACATTGGGGTAGGGTTATGCATGGGTTAGGTTTCATAAAACCACAAAGTGCACTGCTTCAGGAACTGTGCAGCTACAAAAGGCATGCTAAGGGGAACACAAGACTGCCACAACATGGCTTCCTGCACATCCTTGTGCTTTGAACCAGCCTCATCACCATGAAGCTTTTACTTTTCTGCCCTGTGTTGCCTGAACTTTGGCGCATTCAGTCGCTTTACGGTCTCTTTAACTGCGACAACTGTTGACTATGTCATGGTGCAACAGGATCTGCGGATAGAGCTGGGAGACAGAGGGCAGTGGGGATCACTGCCTGCAGCATATTGAGCTGTGGAGATTGGCATCTAAAGCAGCAGTAGTCCTGGTGGTGCAGCAGCTATAGCTGTGAGCAGCGTGGAAGGCAGTGAAAATCGGCAGGGAAAGCTGCATTGGTTTGGAGTCTTTGTAGATAGAAGATGCTGCCAGAAAACAAGGGAGCATGGGCTTCAGTGGAAGAAGACCCTGTAATAAAGGGTCTTTAAAAAAATAAAAAATATGGACCCTCTTTTTAAGGAAATGGAGTTAAAAGATGATCAGCAGGCTTTGCTAGCCTTGCTAATTTGTCTAAGTACCATGGGTTGGACATGAAGGACTCCCCCTTGAATTAAGAACATGGGAGTGGGCTGGCAGATTTACAACTGAGGCCACTTCAGTATGTGTTGAGGCTGCCATTAATGTCTTAAAGCCCTGGAGGCTCATTGTGGGCTTATTAAGGCAGTTAAAGACTGAGAGTGATGTGAAGATGGCTGTGGGGAAAACACGTGTGCTGCCAATTGATGCATGTGGTGAGGACAGAGGACCAAGAGGGGAAACAGGACACACAGACACTGAACTGGGTGCACAGAAGAGGAGGCTGAGAGAGACAGCTGCATGAAGCCAAGCTGCTGTCCCATGCTGGGATGCCTCACCAGCAGAGCATCCTGCAACTGAGACAACTTGCTGCAATGCGGTACCTAGTGGCTGTGAAGTTGCGTCAAGCCATGGTGCTGAGCCATGCTGTGATGCTGTGTCAGGCAAATGCTCTGGAACTGCGCCCAACCTTGCTGGCCCTACAGCTGCACCACAGTGGCGCGCGGCCTCCATAGAAGTAGAAAGCCCTGTGGCCACACTGAGCGTGCATGCCGAAATGACCCTTGTCACTAGGCTCATACTTGGACTGCCTCCTCTGGTGGCTGATTGGCTTGGCTCCCGGACCATGCCTATGACCCAGGCCTCTGTTGGGCATGCCCACTTTCCATTGTGATTTGTGGGTGTACCCTGGAGATACACCACTGTGGATATCTGGAGGTGAAACCACTGTCATATCCAGCAGTACCAATGGAACGCAGGACCCCAGAACTGCAGTGACAAGTGTGCTGCCTCCTCTGTGGCCAGGAATGAGACAGCCACAGAGACATATACCAACAAGGACTTGAAGGACACCTACAGAGAGAACTGGAGACATTGTCCTTCTGCTGAAGCCGGAGAGAATGCCGTAGCTAGTACACTGATGACAGCTATGCCAAATTCAGTCAGTGTCTGGCAACAGCTAAAGTGAGCAACTGTTGTGAATGGGAATTTTGAGGGAGCAGAAAAAATTGACGTGCCCATGTCAAGTAGTTTGGAGTCTGGGTCCAGGATGATTGAAGTATACCCAGTGCTAAGAAGTACAGGAGCTGTGCTGAATAAAAACACAGCCTTCCAGTATCAGTTCCTTCCTAAGTATGCCGACTTGTTGCAAAGCATGTACTGGGGTCTTCTGCAGTTTCCAACATGCTGTGATTCTTAACTACTGAAGAAACAACACCTTCCTGATGGCCCCCCAGCAGACATCATGGAGCAGTGATTTAAACAACTTGCACACCTGCTGCATGGAGATCTGGGACTTTTAAGGTGACTATTTAAGGATTTTTATCTATTTAAGGATATGAAGATTTTATATATTTACAGATATGAGGACTTAGGGATTTTATCTATTTAAGGACATGAATCACAAACTTGAATTAAGATAAATTGTTTCTTCTGCTAGTTGGTTTCTTCATGGTTTTAAAGTTTAATTGTTTCCTGTTTGTAGAATTAAGTTTTAAATTTCTAACTTTAAATTAAGTTCATTACTCTAAGTAGTGAATCTGCAGCATGCCATTTTGAGAATGTGTATTCATGGTAATCCTGTTTGACAGCTCCTGAATATGAATGTTACTTCTCCAGTGCTAAATAGGATACATCATTGGCTGAGGGGTTAGGCTTGGTCGAATTGTGTGGAAAGCCTTGTTCAATTTAGGCATATTATTTGCATCATCATGATTTTTCCATACATTGTGCCATATTTGTCATCCTGTCTGCAAGGGTCCTGCAGAGCATAACAGATACTGCCTTGGTATTTAAAAACAAAAAGGAAGAGCTGTGATGGCTAGAAGCTGATCTGGAGGCCTTAAACTTAAAAATAATCCTAATTATATTTTATAAATTAAATAAAACTAATTTTAAAGTTAGGTTAATTATATTACTCAACCAGTCTAGGCCACTGGGGACACAGGTAGCTATTGATGAGTTAGATGGGTGACAACTAATTCAGCCAATCAGGACTCATCACACAGATATTCCAAAGTATATAAAGACAGCAATACTCAAAAAAAGTAGGCCGTTGCTGCATAGACTTTATTGATTCAGTCGCAAGCCTGTCTCCAAAACGCTAACCTTAGGCAGAGTTGTTTAAGCAGCCAGGGGCTCAAGCTGGTGCCAAGCAGAAAGATGTGGGTGCCATGTAGTCTTATGTTCCTCTTGGCATGCCTTTGTAGCTGTATTGTGCTTGGAGCTTTGAGCTTTGTGGTTTTCTGAACCCTAACCCAAGTTTAAAACTAACTAGGCATAAACCTAACCCTAGTCAGTGGAGTAAAATCTCATGGGGGTGACACTGGTACCAAGCAGAATGGTGTGGAAGAAGTCATATTATGGCAGTCTTGTGCTCCCCGTGGTATGTAATTTGTAGCTGCAGTGTTCTTTGATGTCTAGGCTTTTATGGTTCTCTGTACCCTAAACCTACCCATAATATTAACCCTAGGTGGAGGAGAAAAGTCTAATTATTGGTAAAGTCTGGTGTCACGCTGAAGAGTGTGAAGTGTGCCATGTTGGGACCATTCTGTGTTCACATTGCCATGCCTTTTGTATGTGCAGTGTGCTTAGAGCTCTGTGCTTTGTGGTTTTCTGAAGCCTCCTGCCTGCACACCCACTTACTGTGTGTCAGGCCTCCTGTCACCACAGCAGTTGTGCCTGTGAAGTCATGCCTCTCAGAGAATGCAGGCTTAACAGCAGGAAGAGTATAGCCCAACCCCTTGCTTTGTGGACATGGATGGCACTCTCCAGTCTTACTGGTGATAATGCCCCTTATTTCTGTCTCTGTCTTCTCTGTCTCTCTTTCTCCCTCCATCTCTTTTCCATTTTCCTTTATCTTTTTTCTGACTTTTCTAGCCCTCTTTAGTAGGGTAATTAATTTTTTTTTTCTGTTTTTCATTACCAGTGAACAGTTCTCAGATACAAGGTTATCTCATTTGGTTTAATTTCATTCCTTTCCATATAATTTCAAAAGAACTCCTCAGAGTTCCCCTCAACGGAACACGACAATGTCTTTTTCAAAATATATGTTATCAAGTAGTAATAAGGCAGTGAAGTGCAAAGTGAATGGACTTTCCAAATTTGCTGACCATTGCAGTAAAAATGCTTCATAACTTTCTCATAGCTCAGACATCTTCATTATAGGTCCCAGCAGCTGAGGTTGAAATGCCTATTCTGCCTGGAAGTTAGGTTGATTCAAGAATTAATTTACAGGCCAAGCCACTTTTAGACCAAAATGATGGTGCTATTCCATTGCTGCAAAAAATAGCCTAATAGTTATAATAAAGTTCATTTAAAGCTTCTTCATAATTGTTTTGGCTGAGATAGAATTAATTTTCTTAATGGTATCTTGTATGGTGCTGTACTTTCGCTTTGTGACAAAAAAAATAACACATTTATGTTTTACCTGTTGCTGATCAGTGCTTACTCAGCATCAAGGCCTCACTAGAGAGTAGGCTGGGGATGCACAAGATAATGGGAGGGGACACAGTGGGGACAGACAGAACTAGCCAAAGCGATAGCCATATCATTTCAGGTCATGGCATTTTGGTCAACAATAACAGCTGGGAGAGGGAAGAAGAAGGAAGGTGAGACATTCAGAGAGATGGTATTTGTTCTCCCAAATAAAAGTTACACATGGTGGTATAACCTGCATTGCTGGAGGTGGCTGAACACCTGCCGGCCAGTGGGAAGTAATAAATTAATTCCTTGTCTTGCTTTCTTAGTCATGCACATTCTGCTTTAACTATTAAACTGATTTTTTCTCAACTCACAAGTGTTCTTACTTTTACTCTCCCCATTCTCCCCTTTACTCCACTGAGGGAAAGTGATGAAAAGCTGTGTGGTGTTACCAAGGCTAAACCCCAGCATATTCAGGTATAGAAACCCCTTTGTTCTGGATTTCTGATGCTGATACTGTTGAATTTTATACTGAAATTTTATACTGTTTGAAAGGGTTAAGATATAATTTTATTTTTTCCCCCACCGATATCTGTACACTCCAGAAATTTGTGGCCAAACCAAAAGCTGACTTTATCCTTAACATTTTAGAAATCTTATTTACTATGTGTCTAGATTAATTTTCCTTTTGCACTTAATCACAGAATGTATATTTACCCATTAAGAATATTTTATTCTGGCAGAAGTGGATAAAGGAAACATTAGAAATTTCTGATCACCTTCTTCTGCCCATATTTTAGTATTCTGATGCCAGTGCTGGATTGTGACTGTTGAGGAATACAAATGCTAGACTATCTTACTAAAAGGCTAACTATACAGAGGTGGGTTTTAAGCTTCTTTTAAGACGAGTGTAGAAAAAAAAAAATATGTTAGGCTTGATTAATCTCCTTTTGAATTTGTTTATAAAACCTCACATGAACTCTATTTGGAGTCTTTAGAAAGAAAAGTAGCCTAAGGTCAAATGTTCTTACTGACCTACCCACTTGCCTAAATTTTTGTGACAATTTTCATGACATTTGAAGTGCCCTAGAGGGCACTTCTAATACTCCAGCTGCCTTCCCAAATAAAGACATTAATTTGCCATGGTCTCTGCAGCCCATTCATAGGTAGTAGATCACTAAGGAATCTCAAACTGTCCAAGATGATGAAGTGGGGGCAAGTGGACTTGCACCCACTTACATATAAGACATATAGAGAGAAGTTATGTCAGCAGAAATGTGAAGTGCACCTTTTTTATGTTATTTGATTACCAGTGCAGATAAAAAATTCAATTTCAAAAATATGTATATATTGTGAAAAATCTTAATTTTACCAACACAGGCTGAAAATAGATTGCCATTATACATTAAAGAAGAATTAAGAACTGTATAACATGCAATTATTTTATCCAGTAATCATGGCGGGGGGAGGGGAGGGGAAGTGAGGGAGGGTAGGATTCTTCTAATCTACTTTTGATCTCCTTGATGTTATCCTGCAGTTTGGATAAGTCACATAGTTAAGCTTGATTCTGATCAATAAAGAAGACTTCTCATCCTGAAGCAGAGCTGTACTAAGTAGTTTACTTGTTTTCTGATTAGTGTGGAAAAAAAAAAAAAAAA
>VWZN01011326.1:224-28566 GCA_013396955.1 Regulus satrapa
GCTGGAGAGGGACTGGGGACAAGGGATGGAGGGACAGGACACAGGGAATGGCCCCCACTGCCAGAGGGCAGGGATGGGTGGGATATTGGGAAGGAATGCCTGGCTAGGATGGGGGTGAGGGGCTGGGATGGAATTCCCAGAGGAGCTGGGGCTGCCCCTGGATCCCATGGAAGTGCCCAAGGCCAGGCTGGATGGGGCTTAGAGCAGCCTTGTCCCTGAAGTCCCTTCCAGCCCAGAGCATTGCAGGACTCTGACCTGGAGCTGTTCCTGGAGCTGTTTCTGGAAGGCCCAGGTAGGAGCTGGGAGGTTCAGTTCCATTTCCAGCTGTCACAGACTCTGCCCTTTCTGTCTGTTTGTGTGTGTGTGTGCAGAGCTCAGGCAGGAGGAGAAGAGAGCAAAGAGCAGAGGTTTGCCCTGAGTGTGAGGTCACATTTAGTGCTCACATTTAGTGCTCTCAGGGCCACGGCAGGATCCAGCTCTTCTGGGCTTCCTTGGCAGTGGGATAAGAACCTGATCCTGCCTTGCACCACAGAGGTGCTCGGGCAGCCCAGGTAACAGAGAAAAGCCAAAACCTGGCATTTCTTCCCTGTATTAATAGGGAATGAAAAGGCAAAAGAGGCTTTCTCTTGCCAGCAGCTTCTGTGTCTTTGGAGTCTTGTGATGGAGCAAATAATTCAGGAAAAAAAAAGGAGCATTTCCTGTACAGGTTTACTCAGCTGACTTCACTTGAGCAGTGTAGGTTGTCCTTTCTTTTGTGGTGTTTAACTTAAGCTGTTGATTCCTTCCACCTAATGAGGAAATTCCCAGCACAAAATGCACTGCTGGTTTCCACAAACCGGGGGGAATGTGGTAAATTGAATTCTCCTCAGCTGTGTCCCACTCCCATGAAACGAGGTGCACACTTTAATTGGCTGATTGTTCTGGGGTCTGACTCTGCTGATTCCAGAGGAGTTTGGATGCTTTGTGAGACCTGAATTTTCTTCTGAATCCTCCCATTTTATGAATTAAGGTTGACATCAAATTTAGAATTACAAAAGTGGGAAAGCAGTTAAAACTAGAAAAAACAAAGTCTCTGCAGCCACATCTGGAAATACTCATTTCTGGTTCATATTTTCCTATTTCAGCTGCAGATCAGGGCAGAACATTTGGCTTTTGTGGGAGGCTAAAATCTGAGTTTTAATTGTTTCATTGTAGCAAAAAACTAAAGCTAGGGTTTTTAGCATCTTTCCTCTTGCAATAATTAAGCACTCTCAAGGAAAAGCCTCTGGGACCAACCCAGCAGCCCTTTCCCAGGCTCACCTCCATCCTGTTCAGGATCAAACCCCCAGCCCTATAAACTTGTACCACAGTCCAGTTTTACAGAAGGAAAAAATATATTCAGAGGCTAAAATAGCTCAGAGATGCAAATGAAAAACTTATTAGGGGGTTTAGCTAGGAAAAAAAACAGGAATTATTCTGACCAGGAATTGGCATCCATTTCATGGGAATTGGTACAATTTTAAGTTTTCAGTCCAGGAAAGTGGATTTGTGTTTGTTCAGCTTCAAACCAAGACCAGATTCTGCTGATTAAAGGTAAACCCAGGAGAAGTGGAGTCTGAAGGTGCTTTGTTGAAGGGAGCTGGGAGCCCAAATCCCAGCATGGTTTTTATTTCTACTGAATCTTGGTAACCAGCCCCAGGTGAAGAGGAGGGATTTAAGGGCTGAAATCAAGGAAATGGCAGCAGGAGCTGCTCTGCTCTCCTTGGGGCAGCTGAGGTGGTTTGGGTGTCCTTGTGTGCTGTGGGGCACTGACTTGAAAAATAAAGAGGCTTTTTGATGTCAGACCTTGAGGTTTTGGGTCTGCTGCTCAAATTTAAGTGAGAAGTAGAAGTGATGGAACCTCTGTTATTCAAATTCATGCTGGTTTGTGAGAAGGGGATCATGACTGAGCAAAACCTTTCTGATGCACTGATTTTCCATGTGTTTCACTGGAAAAAATTGTAATTTTTAAAAAAATAAAAACATGGGCTTTGTTCCTTTTCTCAGCAAATAACCCTGGTTCTTTATCCCTCAGTTTGTTGCCAGCAAAATTTGGGTTTAATGTGAAGAATAACGGCAGAGAATTTCTTTTAAAGGATCTTCCCCGTAGAGCTGCCTGAGGAAGCAGTATCTGTGTCACCAGTGTCACCTCTCTGTGCTTCCAGGCCTTCTTCACAGAGAAATATCTCCAAGAACATCCTGAAGATCAAGACAAAATCGAGCTGCTCAAGCAACAAATTGCTATACAGGTGTGGAATTGGGAAAGAGCTGGGGGAGTGGGGGAGTCACAGAATCCTGGAATGGTTTGGGTGGGAAGGGACCTTGAAGCCCATCCAGTGCCACCCCTGCCATGGGCAGGGACACCTTCCACCATCCCAGGCTGCTCCAAATCCCATCCAATCTGGCCTGGGGAAAACGTTGATGTTTGTCCAACACCTGGAACCCCAACACTGAAGTCCCCTCAGTGTCACCAGCTCTGAGTCAGCAGCTGAGCTCCCTTGCTGTATCACTGTTTCTTTTCCCCCCTGCAAACGCAGAACACGTTGATTTAAATCCTTTAATTTTATCTGAGCTGTTGAACTCGCACTCTGGGGAGCGGGAGGGCTGGTTTGTGCTCCTGCAGTTCATTCTGCTCCTTCCTCCCACCCTCCCTCAGATGCCTCTCCTGGCAGAGGGGATCCGGATCCATGGTGAGAAGCTGACGGAGCAGCTGAAGCCCCTGCATGAGAGGCTCACAGCCTGCTTCAGGGAGCTCAGGAGGAAGGTGGAGAAGCAGTACGGGGTCATAACTCTGGTGAGGGAACCTGGTTTTTCTGTGTTTTGCCCCTTTCCACCCATGGGTGGGTGTGAGGTGGTGTTGTAGAATCCCAGAATCATCAGTGCTGGGAAAGAGCTTTGAGACCATGGAGTCCCAGCTGTGCCCAATCCCCACCTTGTCACTGAGTGCCACCTCCAGCCCTTCCTGGGACCCCTCCAGGGATGGGCACTCCAAACCTCCCTGGGCAGTTCCAAGGCCTGCCCACCCTTTCCATGGGAAATTCCTGCTGGTGCCCACCCTGAGCCTCCCCTGGCCCGGCCTGAGGCCGTTCCCTCTCCTCCTGTCCCTGTTCCCTGGAGCACAGCCCGGCCTCCCCGACTGTCCCCTCCTGGCAGGAGCTGNCCTGGGGAAAACGTTGATGTTTGTCCAACACCTGGAACCCCAACACTGAAGTCCCCTCAGTGTCACCAGCTCTGAGTCAGCAGCTGAGCTCCCTTGCTGTATCACTGTTTCTTTTCCCCCCTGCAAACGCAGAACACGTTGATTTAAATCCTTTAATTTTATCTGAGCTGTTGAACTCGCACTCTGGGGAGCGGGAGGGCTGGTTTGTGCTCCTGCAGTTCATTCTGCTCCTTCCTCCCACCCTCCCTCAGATGCCTCTCCTGGCAGAGGGGATCCGGATCCATGGTGAGAAGCTGACGGAGCAGCTGAAGCCCCTGCATGAGAGGCTCACAGCCTGCTTCAGGGAGCTCAGGAGGAAGGTGGAGAAGCAGTACGGGGTCATAACTCTGGTGAGGGAACCTGGTTTTTCTGTGTTTTGCCCCTTTCCACCCATGGGTGGGTGTGAGGTGGTGTTGTAGAATCCCAGAATCATCANTTCTCCTGATCCTGCCCCGGTGCCTTTGGCCCTTTTGGCCTCATGGGCACACCTGGGCTCACATCCAGCTGTGTGCCTTGCCAGTGCCGAGTACAGGGGCAGTCCCTGCCCTGCTCCTGCTGGCCACTCTTCTCCTGATCCTGCCCCGGTGCCTTTGGCCCTTTTGGCCTCATGGGCACACCTGGGCTCACATCCAGCTGTGTCCATCAGTCCCCCCAGGTCCTTTTGTGTCCAGCCACCCTTTCCCCAACCTGGGGGCTGTGCCCAAAGTGCAGAACCCTTGATCTTGTTCCCCCTGGATTCAGCCGCTGCTCTGCAGAGCCCCACACTCGCAGGTTGGGGTCTCTGCGGGTGGCTCACGGTGTCTCCCCGCAGCCCCCGGCGCTGACCGAGAGGAAGCCGAGCAGGTCGGGCTCGGTGGTGCTGCCCTACATCATGTCCTCCACCCTCAGGAGGCTCTCGGTCACCTCCGTGGCCTCGTCTGTGGCCTCCACCTCGTCCACCTCATCCGACAGCGCTTCCTCCAGGCCGCCCTCGGACGGGTCAGTGATGGACAGTGATTGACAGTGATTGACAGTGGGGGGTGGGCCTTAGACAGGATCAGGTACTCTGAAAATCAAGATTTTTTCCCATGGAAATGCATTTAAGACTCTTACTGGAGGTCAGTGGTGTTATTGCATTTTCCAGACGGGTTTGGAGCACGGAAAAATGGGAATTGAACCCCAGCTGCTGCCTCTGGAGCCCCAGTTCTCCCCAGTGCATTCCAGCTGCCCGCTGCCTCTGTTTCCCAGGAAAACAGGGGTGTGAGGTGCCACAAAGGGGTTTATTTTGATGAGCCAAGAGGTGAATAAGGCCCACAGTGCTAGTTTCACCCTGTCTGCAGCTGCTTCCATGGCATGGAAAGGAGCTGCCACACCTGGGGACATTCTCTGCTGTCACTTGTCAGTATATTGAATTTAAAGCTGGGATAACTGAGTTTAGGTGATTTGTTCAAGGTCAGTGAGACTCATGGCTGAGCATGAACTGCAGCTCTGGCTCCTTCTGCAAGCAGATCCCACTTTACCTTGGACAAAAACCACATAATACTCAGAATTCCAGGGGCAACAGCACAAATCCCACTGAAAAATCCATGGTCTTGCCTCACTTTTACACAATAATCCCTTACACAAACCAAGAGACCGCAGCTTTTTAACAAACAGCCCTTTCCATGTCTGATGGACTCGTATTTCACATTTTTCTCACTCTTTTGGGCCACAGATCTACCCTGGAGCCTCTCTTGGAGAGGAGGATCTCCACATCTTCCAGAGCTGAGGAGCTGCCCGTGAAAGAGGATGGTGACAACAGGATTAGCAAACTCAAGAGGAAGGAGTGGAGCATTAGCAAGTCTCAGGTTATTGTGGAGAAGGAGCCAGAAACAGAACTGACTTCCAAAATGGTAAAAAAAACCATCATCATAATGACAGCAGTAATAAAAGCCACAGCAGGAGCTGAGTGTTTCCATTACTCTCAGCCATGCTGGTCAGGGAGAACTTCATTAAACACTGGGAGGGGTTCAAATACCAAAAAGCCTCAGTCAGCTAAGTAATTCTCCTTTTTTTAATTTGGAAAATTCATGTCACAAGCCCAACTGCAGCTTGGCTGGAGGTGCAGACTGGGAGCAGGAGGCACTGGTGGCTCAGGGAGGGGCTGAGCAGAGCAGAGCCCTGGGGTGCTCTCAGCACCATGGCAAAACTCCTGTTTTTGTTGGAGCAAGGAGCCTCTGCTCAGCCTGGCAGGGATCCAGCTGCCCAGGCAGATGTTGAGCTGCTGCCAGGCAGCACCACTGCACAAATCAAATGTCCTGTGAGGTGCAGACCCCTTGGGTGGATCAGGGAGTTGGGAAAAGATGCTCTGGTGGTTCAGTCACCAGCTCTGGGGAACCTGGATCTGCCAGGCTGTGCTCTGGTGTGCTCTCTGAGGTTTATTCCTCATTCCTGGAGGAATAAACCAGAATCTTCAGCCCTGGAGGAGGCTGGGATGAGGAACAGACCGGAGGCTGTTGGGCTTTAAGGCTCTCAGTGGGGTTCAGGGTCACCCAAAGCCTAGGGATTAATTTCAGCCCACAGAGCTGTCCTTGGGATATTGGATGGGCATAAAAACTGTTACACCCTGGGATATTGTCCTGAGGGAAGTAAAAACTCTGCTACACCCTGGAATATTGTCCTGAGGGATGTGAAAACTGTGCTACACCCTCAGGCTGAGAGAATCAGGCACCTGAGTATTTCAGTTTTCCTAATCTCTCTCACCTTGGCTGCTATTCTGATTTAAGGCTCATTTTTCACAGTAACGAGAAAACACAAATTCCTGTATTTCCCTTTCCTTTCCCAAGTTCCCAGCTGAATCTGGCAGGGGTGGGTAACACTGATCCATTTTCAGGAATTCTCATCAGGTCTGAGGGATGCTGCCAGCACTTGGAGGCTGCAGAGTGTTTCTAAGAAGGGGATCTGTGGTTCCAGGCTGCTGTCATTGGTACTGACAAGTTTTACAGCCCAGAAAAATTTGAGTTGTGGATGCTGGTGCTGCAGGAGGCCTGGAATTGCTGGATGGACAAATTAAATTCCTCTGCCTCTGGAATTGCTGTTGGACAAACTCCCCAATATCTCTGAAGGGAAGGAGCAGTCCCAGGGTTCCAGTCCTGCTTCAGGAGGCTGCAAAGCCCAGGAAAAGCTGCTTTTATGGCTGCTCTGCTCCATAGTGAGCACATAAGTTGGACAGAGGGATTTTTCTGGAGCTCTGGACTGAGCTGGAAAGGCAGAGGGAAGCAAAGGGCTGGGCTTTATGTGGTTTATATCCACCAGTGTGTGGTCCCTTCCGTGCAGAGAGAAATCCTGAACTGCTCGGGGATGGAGAATTGACCTCTGAAAAAGAGCTTAATTATGTGTTTAAGGCACAGCCTGCTCTGGGAAGCAATGAAGTAATATTTCAAAGAGCCCTGGTATTCATGCACTGGACTTTTGGGGCCCCACTGCCGTGGCCTCGTGGTTTGAGTGAAGAGCACAAAGGATGTGACACTGGAAGGAGCTGGAAGCAGATTCCCAAATGCAAAGGATTTGCTCTGTAAAGACTGAAATAATCTCATTTCACAGCCCTCAGGAGCTGCAGGATACCAGCAGCCCTGACCAGCTCCCAGAATTCCATTTTTCTTTATTCATTGGAAAGATTCCCCCCTCCAAAGTTTATTCACAGAACTGCAGCGGTTTTTCAGTGTGGCATCTTCCATTTGTAATTAATACACTAAGGCAAATAAAAGGAGTTCACTCCTGCTCAGGAAGTTCCAGGACAAGCTGGGCTGTGTGAAGCAGCCCTGACCAGCACCCAGAATTCCATTTTTCTTCATTCATTGGAAAGATTCCCCCCTCCAAAGTTACAGAACTGCAGCAGTTTTTCACTGTGGGCGTCTTCCATTTGTAATTAATGCACTAAGGCCAGTAAAAGGAGTTCACTGCTGCTCAGGAATTGCCAGGACAAGCTGGGCTGTGTCCTGGGAGCAGAGAGGGTGCCTTTGACACTGCCAAAGCCATGGCAGGGCTTTCCCTCCTGCTCACCTCCAGTGCCAGGTGCTGGTGTGCTGTGCCAGCCCTGAGTTACCTGTGTGTGCTCACCTGAAGGGTTGGTGTGTCTCTGTTCCCACCAGGGCACGGCAGGGAAGGCGCAGAGACCCAAGAGTCTGCAGTTAGGAGACAACAGGCTGACCCTGCTGCAGAGCTCCTCGCTGCAGCAATCCACCTGCGGGCCTCCCCCCATCACCCCCAAAACACCCCGGACCCAGAGTAAGTCCCAGGGCTGGAATATGGGGGGAATGATTCTGTGTTTGCTGAGGGAACCACGCTGGGGAGGGAAGGAGGGAGGGAGGAGCTGCTCTGAGTTAGATCACGGAGGATCGGGGCCATTGCAAATCTTGAAAAATCAAGATTTGTTCCATGGAAATGCATTTGAGAATCTTACTGGAGGTCAGTGGTGTTATTCGGTTTTCCAGATGGGGGTTTGGAGCACAGACAGTGGGAATTGAACCCCAGCTGCTGCCTCTGGAGCCCCAGTTCTCCCCAGTGCATTCCAGGTGCCCACTGCCTCTCTTTCCCAGGAAAACAGGGGGTTATCCTTTTTGCCAGATAGCAGAATTTGGCTGTGGTATCAAAGCTCAGATCTGTGGTTTGCACACCACTTGTTAAAGCAGTGCATCAGAGGAATTCCAGGGAACACTTTCTGGGTTTTTCAGTTCCTTTCTTGTTTTGGCTTGTGTGGACCCGGGCAGGAAGGATGGGGAGGGATTTTTTGCAGGGGGGTGGAGTGATGGGACACAGGGGAACAGTTTTGAACTGCCAGAGGACAGGGTTGGATATGATTTTTGGGGAAATCCCTCCCTGTGAGGGTGAGGAAGGGCTGGGATGGAATTCCCAGAGCAGCTGTGGCTGCCCCTGGATCCCTGGAAGTGCCCAAGGCCAGGCTGGAATAACCTGGGCCAGTGGGATGTGTCCCTGCCCATGGCAGGAGGTGGCACTGGGTGGGATTTAAGGTCCTTCCACCTCTGCATGATTCTCTGGATTTTGGGAAGGCTTGCTAACCCCTGAGGGGAACAGCACATGCAGCCAGTGTAGTTGGCTGTAAATCGAGTCAGGTGTGGAGGAGCATCTCCAGGAGGGGGTCGGAGCCATCCCGTGGTGTTGGTGATCAGTTCTGTGCCTGCATTATCAATGCAAGCCCTGAGGGTTCTGTCAATTATTGAACAATAACTCCCATCACGTGGCACAGAGAGAGAGAGAGAAGAGAGCCTTGTGCAGCTTGGACACTCAGCCATAAACGTTCCACCTGAAGGAGATGTAATTTATCTTCAAGAATTAACAAAGTGAATAATTTCAAAGGGTTCAAAAGTGTGCTGAATGCAAAGCAGCACAATAAAGAAGAGAGGGGGGGAAATAGGCATTTCTTGTATATTCAGGAAGCTGTGTAGCTAATTCTGCAGCAGCATTTAAGTGTGGATTTAGGTAAAAATAAAAATCCCCGGGCAGTTCCACCACTAGAACTCCCTGCCTGCTGCATTTCTCACTCTGCTGCTCGTTTTTGAAAGGAACAGAAGTTCCTGGGTAGGAGCTGGCTGTCTTTATGTGGGTATCAAATCAGAATCCAGTGCAGATAATGATCTAAACCAGCATAAAACTGTGAGAGGATAAAAACAAACAAAAAACCCCCCCTTTTTTTTGGGGATGAGTTGAGAAGACAACCAGAAACAAATTCGGGAACTCTGTCAAGAAAGATACGTGAAAGGAATGTGAAACCTCTCTCTTCTCCTTAGCAAGGGGTTTAATTGCTGGAATCCTTCTGAAGTGTGGGGTTATCTCCTGCATCAACCCGAGTTCAAATCAAAGAGGGTTCTGAGGGGAAGCCCCCTGGAACGCTCCAGCTGTGCTGCTGCATTCGTTTGCTGCTCTCAGGGGCAGCTCGGAGCCCTCTGGGGAAGGGGAAACTCCTCAGGGCATTGGGAGCTGGAGGGGGACTCAGCTGGGACCCAGCACATCTGGGCAGGTTCAGCTGCTGGAGCAGGGAGCTGCTCACACATGGAAAGCACGGGATAGTCAATGAATCTCCCTTTAAATCTCTGTGCAACCCTATTTCCCATTCCTTTTCCACCTTTCTGATTTGTTAAGATTTTTTTTTTGTGTCCTTTTTGTTTTTTGTTTTGTTTTGTTTTTTCTTACTTGTTTTTTTTTCCTTGTTTTTTGTTATTTCTTGTCTCATTGTTGTTGCTTCCAGGCTTCCCCTCCTTGCAGGCTGATGGATTGGCTACGCCACCCCCCCCTCCACCCAAAAGCAAACCCTATGAGAGCAGCACCCCCAGGAGCTCCGTGGAGGTGAGGAAATGGGAGCTGATGGCTTCTTGGAGGGCAGCTTTGGAGCAGGAGGCACCAGTGGAATTTTCCAAGCTGCTCTTAGGGTGGTGCTGCTTGAAACCTGTCTCATCATTTCACTGCTTCACTCCCTGAAATCACAAAAGAAGGAAAAAAGGGGTTTTTTGCTTCAGGAGGAGGCAGTGGAGTGCAGTGCCTTTATTTTTTTTGTTTGTTTTCTGAGTGGGAGTTGTGTTGTCCTTGGTCAGGAAGGAGATGTGTGGGGGTGGGAAGAGATACGGAAAACGCACCAGCAGCAAAATTTCAAATACATGATCAGCCTAAAATAGTGGGCTGAAAAGGAAGTGTGGGGGGAAAAAACCACAATTTTCAGAGGTCTCCAATGTCTGCTTCTAAGCCTCAGCTCAGCAGAATCTGATTTTTCAAGCCATTAGTGACTTTCAGAAGCCTGTATTTAAATCCTGCCCTTTGTCTCAGTTTTGTGGAGTGATTTTCTTGGAGGAATATCAAATTGCCCCTTTTCCAGTGCTGTTTCACTGGTGTTTCTCTTACACCCCAGTGTCTCCAGGCTGTTCGGAATGCCTGACATGCAAATATTGTGTCAGAATCGTTTCACCTGCCCCTGAAATAAAGGGGCTGGTGATGCCAGAGTAATTCCTTACCAGTGGAAAGCAAAGAAAGGATCCCTGTGCAACTGTGAGGGGGATGGTGCCTTCCCAAAACCTGTCAGGAATTACCCTTTGCAACTGAAAGGGAGGGATGTCTTCCCAGTCCAGTTTACAGAGAGGATCTGGGAATACCCGAGAGAGAGAATCTGGGATTTGTCCAAAAAGAATTTGAAGAGTGATCACACTTAAGTTTAGCAGCACAGGAAGACAAGAAGACAGCTCATCACTTAATTCTGTGTTGTGACACTGGAATAAAGCCTTGAAATATGGGATGAGGAGGAAGTTTTTCTTCTTTGCCCTTCATTTGGCTGAAGTGACTGTGTGGCTGCTGTGCCCAGCAGAGAGATCCCAGCTCCAGGGATGCTCTGTGAGCCCACTGGATCAAGAGGATTAATAAAAGAGCCTCTTCCCCTTGAGTCTTGTAAGGAAACTGATTACTGCCATGTCCTGGCCTGCAGCATCCCCCTCGGCTGGCAGCCAGAGGGAAAGGATTCACAGGGCTGTAAACAGAGATTGGGAAGGATTTTCTGAAGGGTTTTGTTACTTCGCTGTTGTAAAGTTGGGTTTGTCTTTCTTTGTTTAAGACAGTCCTGAAATACTGAGTTTTGACACAGGAGTGATGAAACACACAAGCTCCTCGCTCTCGTGGTCTTTCTCATCTTATTTATATACAGGATTGCCCCTTAAAACATGCAAAGACAACTTGAAAAACTTCCCTTCGTGCAGGCAGACAGGCAGGCAGGATGCATCTTGTTAATTAGAATTGCCCTTGCTTCCATTTTAGGGTGTTGAGTTTTGCCATTCTGATTTGAACCCATTTTACATCCTTTTGGTGCAGCTTATCCAGACAGCAGGAGAAAAAAAAACCTGAATTTTGAACCCTGGAAGGAGATGAGTTTATTGCAGCTTTACTGATCACCAAATGGAGGGATAAATGCTGAAGTTGGGCTGCAGGTCAGAAGTAGTTTAAAGTCTATCCTAGGCATACTTTAGCAACTAAAACATTTCAGCTTCTGTTATTTCCTGGGGATCTGTCCTTGTTTGACCCTGTCACGTGGAGCTGAAGCTGATCTCCAAGGTTTGCTCCTGAAAGAACCATCAGGACCTTGTGGGTTTCTCATGTGCTGAAGCAAAACGCCTTCCACTGGCCAGCAGTGCTCATTTTCCTCTGTGTTTCCATCTCCTCAGGTTGCTCCGCCGCTGCCCAGCAGACGTGAGGCCAAACCTCCCCCTCCACCTCCCAAAGCCAGGAAATCCAGCGTGGTGTCCTCAGAGCAGGGGCTGCAGTGAGGATTTGGGCTGCCAGCAAGGCCCAGTGTGCAGCGGCTGCTTGGTGCCTGGTGACCTCCCCTGCCATTCCCCCACTGCCCCGGAGCCTTCCTGGGCAGTACCACGAAGGAACTGTCCTTGGGACCGGATTCCCTCCCCTCTGTTTGCCTCTGCAGTATTGGCACACTAATCCAGACGTCTCCCTGCTGGAATTCTTCTCTCTCCTGGTCTTGCCTGTCCTGGATTTCTCCCGGTTGCGATCCCAGCAGCTCCTTCCCAGGGGAACTGGGAATCCTGGGGTGATCTCGCTGGGGGTGTGACTCTGGGGCAGTGGGATTTCCTGCCCGGCTCAGGGTACAAGATCTCATTTTGTGCTTTTTAATGGCGTGGAAAGAAAAATCCCTCCTGTGAATGTTTGAGATGACAGAAGCTGCACTTTTGCCAGGGCTGGACTGGTCCCAGTTCCATAAACAGCTTGTGACCTGTCCATTTATCATCAATACCGATGAAAATTTTGCTTTCTCTTCCAGGAAATAATTTTGTTTGTTAACTCATGTCCTTTTGCTTCTGATTACCTTGTAGAAGTTGGGAAGAGCCACTGAAATCCTGCTGAGGATGTTGCTCGCAGCAGGAAATACAATTATTGTTGGGCTGGGGGTTCACAGGCCAGCCAAACAGCAGTCAGCTCCCCTGACTGAAATGGGTTTCTGACCTTTCTGAAAAACCAAAGTTTGTTAAACATAACGAAAAGTTTCCTCAGCAAAGGCTTTTTCAGGGAAAACCAAACCCAACCCAACCCAACAAAAACCACCCCCAGGAGGGTTTTGTTCAGACTGAAGTTGTCACTTTCTTTTGTTCTTCCCAATTCTTTTGACATCAGTGGGACTGCAGGAGCTGCTGTGCTGCCTGCCCAGCTCTGGAAGCAGATTGCCCTCGTCCCAGAGTCATCCCAGATTCCCATCACCTCCAGCTTGGAGCTGCTTTGGAGGTGGCACTGCAGTCACATCCCATCCATCCCCAGCCTGATTGCTGCACACATTTCCAGCTGTCTCCGGGCTGCTGCTTTCTCAGGGGAAATCTTGGGGCTCTTCCTGGACACCGTGGCCAGGTTTCCCCCCTCTCTGGGGCATTGTAGGATGTGTCAGCTTCTCGTTGTGTTCTTGGACACAGACACTGCTTGACTTGAAAACCACTGGGTTTTCTTGGCTTTCCATTTTCTGTCCACTCCCCTCCCCTTGTAACAACTGCCTTCCTGCTGCACTCTCACCAACCCCGGGGTCCTCTCAAACTTCGCTTCAAAAACAACTCTTTGTCTGGGCTGAGAACTTTAATTCAGGCAGGATTTGGTCTGAATTGTCTGAAGTGCATCTTAACAGCACCCATTGTTGATTCAGTGCCTTTCCCCGCTCTGCATCTGCCTCTGACCTCAGTCCTGGGTTCTTTTTGGAGCAGGTTGGGTTTAATCCTTGAGTCAATCAGCAGGAGCAGGGGAGGCTGAAGAGGGATCCCAGGAATGGTTTCCTGGGTGTGGGCAGACAGACTCAGCTGTCATGTTCAGGTGTTTGGGTTCTAACTGACTTTGGAGTTCTCTTTTCCAGCCTTTTTTCTGCTTTAACAACCTTAACATGTGGAGGTACCTTGTGCATCCGGGCTTTTTCCTGCAGAAGGGAACCACCCCATGCAAAAAACGCTCACAGGAGGAGATCTGTCCATGGGAAGAATTTTTCAGTTGATCTTTAACCAGCTTTTTGCTCTTTTACTCGGGGAGATCTGCATTTTTTTGCAGTTACAGAGCAGGATTTCAAACAGAATCCGTGGCATGTTGGGGGTTAATTATCCCTCCCTTCCCTTGGACGGTGCAGCTGCCTGCCAGGAGAGGACAGTCCCCACCTCCAGCTCTACTCTGCCTTGAAATTGCTCCTCTCACCTTAAACCTCACCTGGGCTTGCTGCTCCCAAGTTCAGGCTTCTCCTCTCACTCCCTCTGCCTGCCCAGCTGGGCACTGGGATGGGCACCCCTGGACTGGGAAGGGAGGAACAGCTGACACTAAAGAGTTCAGAATAAATTTTCCCTTCCCAGGACATTGTTGGGCATTTTCACTGGCAAATTTGCCAGAAAGGGCTCTACGTTTGGTTCATCTTTTTCAGTTTCTCAGTGTTAGTTATGTTCTAGAGTTTGTAAACTTGTCCCTCTCCTCTTCTTGGCAATATCCCCAGATCGGTGTGCAGTTCTCTTATGTGCCTGATAAAAGTTGGCATCACTGGCTCAGAGGTACAAGATGGGATTTCTGTTCTGTGCCCAAATGATTCAGGACTTTGGGTCAGTTTTAGGGGAAAAAAAACCAAAACATCCAAGTGTCAGATTTGTAAAGGCAATTGGGCATTTAAGTGTGTGAGGAAGAACAGGACATTTTAAATGAGTGGAATTAAGTTCCCACTCTTAGGAGAAATCCCATGAGAACCCTGATTTAAGTGTTTGCTCTTTTCTTGGGTACCTGCCTGGCTTGAGTTGTGAGATTTAATTTTCAGAGGCAAATTTAAGGTGTCTCTACCTTGTCTTTTAAATGAGAATCGTCTCTTCAGGTTAATTAGGTGCTTTAGGAAATGCCTCTAACGTGTTTTGAACTGGAGGGTTAAAATATGAATAGGACAGTCCATAATGATGATCTCTGCACACCACAAATCACAGCAATTTCTGCCCAATTCGTGGTTTTGAATAAATTCTCAAAGTTCAAACATCCACTCTGCAGAGGAGACAAAACCTAATCCCATTGCAGAGCCAGGCTGTTCAAAGCTGCTGTGAAATTTCAAGTCTTTGAGGATTTCAGTTTTTCTCCTTTGGAGAAATGTGCTCAACACTTGTTTTCTGGAGCTTTTAATTAAAATTTGTCATGCTGTGATAAATTCCTTTAAAAATGTGTCAGGCTCTAATCCACATCAGGGGCAGAGGGAAACGGGCAGCTTTGCCTTTCAGTGGATTATTGGATTAGGAAAGGACACAGATTCCAGGGAGAGGAGCTCTGTGATCTGCACAGAGCTCCAGGATGGATGTGCAGAGGTTTTTTTGGGAACTTGCATCCCATAAACTCCCCAGTCTCAGCCCAGTGTTTGCTCCAGATTCACACCAAGTTGAACTTGCAGTGACAATGCCCCAGATTTTCCTCTCCTTATTTATTTTTATAGTTGTAAATGGAAATAATAACTTTAAGTGTGTAATTTAACTGATTTTTTTTTTATATAGTGAAAACATTCCTGATCTGCTTCTGCTACCTTATTGTGATTATTTTTATTTTTAATTAAAAACTTGACCTTATTTTTACTGTTGCAGATCAAATCCTCTGGTGGACCAGGGGAGAGCTTTTCCAAAAACTACAGCAGGGGGAAGGAATAAACAAATAATGTCACTTTATGGCTGTTCAAAAGCACGATTCTTCTCTCTGATGATTCATTAAAGCACCTTTAGGACAGTTTGGGCACTACAGGGGTTACTCGGAGGAGGTTCACACCTGTCCTTCAGGTGCATGTGGTGCTGGTTGGTATTTTTAGGTGGAAACGCCTCTCACTGTGGTATTACAAAGGTTTGAATCACTTTAAACCCTGGGATATCTTTGCTGTGAATTCCGGAGGATTTGGGTGTGGTGGAAGGAATGTTGGTGTGTTCTGGGATCCTGGATTGGTGGTTTCATTGCAAACCCACTTTTGCAGGCTGCAGATACGATGTTTGGTGGGGGTTTTTTTCAGCCCTTTGCAGTTGAATCAGTAAAAAACACAGCTTTAAAGTGGCTCTGGAGAGAGCAGGAGCTTTGGGAAGGGACTGCAGCTCTCTGGGTGAACGCCACGTGATTCCCTAAATCTGTAAAGCAAAGTGTACACATTTTTTTGTGGGTTTTTTTAAAAATGTAATGACTGCTGTAAAGTTTGTAAATACATTTTTTAAAAAAATAAATGTAGCTTTTATGACTGAATCACAAAAAGAGCAGTAAAAGTCTTTCTTCCATGGACCGTTGATGGACAGTGGAGGTAATTCCAAAAGTAAGTTTATTCTTTGGTCAAAATTTCCTTGCAGTTTTACCCAGAGAGGAGTGCACTAGGTGAGGCCACGGTTGTGTACTGACACCTGAAACAAAAGTTGCCACATCCAAATTGTCCCTGCAGGAGTCAGAGCAGACCCTGCTCTGCTGCTCCCACCTCTGCACTGGGATGTGTTCTCTTTTACATAAATCCAATAATCCACACAACAACGTTCCACTATTTCGATGCCATTTCAGATTATTTATTCACACATTGATCCAAGCAAAGACCATTTGAGCAAGAATTTCTTTGAGCACGGTTTTGAAACCTCACCCGGGCTCTGTGGCTCCATTGGGCTTTGGGGTTAAACTTTTCTTCTGCCTTCCCCCTCCACCAGCCTCTCCTGTAATCACACAGCAATTCTGCATTTAAAGAGCAGAAATGACTTTGAGGATGGAATTTCCACGTGCTAAAATAGCAGCCCTGGGGTGATTTGGATGAGCTGGGTGAATATCTGGGGGTTTGTCCTCTGAAGTGCCTCAGCCAGGGGGATTTTTGTGCTCCCTCCCACCTTGCCCAGGAAATGAAGGTAGTTGGAGTTTTTCCATGGAGTGGCACACTTCCAGCCACTCCCCTTTTCTTTCCCTGTTTAATATTCCTGTAGCAGCTCCAGGAACGCGTTAGGTTGGAAGAGCTGGATGTGGAAAAAGCTTCATTTGTTTCCAGTGTTATTAAGCAGCAAGAAAGGAGAAGTTCCTGAGCATAGCTCAGGATCTGCTGGGGTTTGGTTCTTTCAGCTCTTTCAGGTCAAGTTTCCATCAATAAGCCAGGAAGGACTAATTTCAAATATCTTGGTAATTATTCTGGTGCATTTTCCTGCCTAATATAATCTCTTGCAGTTAAAAAAAAAACTTAAATACAGTAAATTACTGCTGCTGCCTCTTCGCTGTGCAGGCAGAGCTGCTGAAATCATGGGCCATGATTCCAATACACGTTCAGTACAAATAGGATTAAAGGTGAGCTAAAATAGTTATTTAGGTATTTTTTTTGCATGAAAATCCATTGGAATTCAAACTCTGCATTACTGTTCTTGATTTTATGAGCCTTTTCCAGGCCTGGCTCCTTGGTGAGAGGCTGGAGAGGCTTTCAAGCATTCAGAGCTTTGGGGTTTGGCTTCAAATTTGAAGCAGAGATTGAGCTTTTGGGATGGCCCAAGGACACTTCCCAGGAAATGGTGGCCATCTGGCCCGTGAGGGTGGTGTTGGGTTAATGAAAAACCACATTTTTGCCTGCAAAGGCTCGTTGTGTGTCAGTGAACTCAGACGTGAGGTCTGTGCTGTCTCTGCTGTGCAGCAGCTAATGGAAATGCATTTCCCAGCCTGGGGACCCTGGGACAGAGCTTCCATCTGGCTGTGTCCTGCAGCAGCAGGGACAGCCCCGGGACAGAGCTCAGAGTGCTCGGGCAGGGACAGCCCCGGGACAGCCCCAGGACAGCTCTGGGACAGCCCTGGGACAGCAGCTGGGAGGGCTTGGGCAGGGACAGCCCCAGGACAGGTCTGGGGGACAAGCGGGACAGCCCTGGGAGTGCTTGGGCAGGGACANGAGTGCTTGGGCAGGGACAGCCCTGGGACAGGTCTGGGACAGCAGCTCAGAGTGCTCAGGCAGGGACAGCCCCGGGACAGCTCTGGGACAGCCCTGGAAACAGGTCTAGGACAGTAGCTGGGAGTGCTTGGGCAGGGACAGCCCCGGGACAATCCTGGGACAGCCCTGGGACAGGTCTGGGACAGCAGCTCAGAGTGCTCCAGCAGGGACAGCCCCAGGACAGGTCTGGGACAGTAGCTGGGAGTGCTGTGGCTTCCTGGGGAGCCAGGGAGGGCTGGGCATGGTCTGGATCAGCTCAGGCAGGAAAGCAGCTGCTTCAAGGGGAGCTTTGGAATGAGGGATCCCTGTCCTGGGGGTGTCCAGGGACGGATTTGGGAACGGCACAAGTGACAATGAGGACCTGTGCAGGTAATGTTGGTCCAGGGGGAGGTGTCCCTGCCCATGGGACAAGGTGGATTTCAGGGCCCTTCCAACCCAAACCATCCTGGGATTCCATAATAAGGGCAGAGCCAGTATTTCCTCATATGAGCTAAACTTTACTCCCCCTTCCTCCTCCACCACCCTTTTTTCCCTCCCTTCATGTATTTTCCTTAAATTTTCCCGTAGCGATGACAGAAAAACCACATTACTCACCATGGCTTCCTTCAGATCCCTGAGCCTGGAATTCTGGTACGAGTCTGGGCACTCACTCTGCTGCACCTCCTCTAATTTCTCCATTTCGTTTGCAATCTGGATTGGGAAAGCGACACGAGGGAGTGATACAGCCTTCAGGAAGGGAGAATTTTCTGCCAACAGCGACTGCCCCTGTTCCACTACAGGGGAGGCAAACTGTTCCACTGCACAACTGAAATTCACCTTTTCCTCATGAACCCCGGGATGCTGGAATGGGGAGGAATTAGACATGAAGTATTGATTGGAAAAGAGGGGGAAACCACCGGTGGACAGAACCTTCCACATGTGCTTTGCAGTTTAATTGTTGAGCACCCACCACGTGCAATTCGCCAAAATTCTACGGGAAGTGGAGGAATTGTCATAAAATAACCCATCAGAAAGTTGGAATTTCGGGACAGGATGAAATCAGATTTAACCTGGACCTCAGAGCTCCGTATCTCTCTTGAAGCAGGCTGCCCAAATTATTGCATAAGTGCTTCAGTGGAAGTTCAAAGAGATTTTATACACAGTGATTATGAAAAAAGAAAAGGTATATTTTTTTCTCCATACAGTAGTTTTACATCTGCCAGCTACAATGTGCTGTTCTTTGTGCCAGGCTGACAAATGGCACCTCAGCCTTTATTTTCCAAATCCTGCTTCAAACCATGTGTTTATCCCCAGATCCGGAGGCGTTTGGGGGACAGACAGAGGGACAGCTGTGGAGAGAAGCCTTTGCCACCTTTTTGGCTGCATTTTTTTGCAGGGCAGGGTTGTTTCTCATCCCAGGACCCACCTCCTGGAACGGTCCCAGCAGGACCTGGGCGCTCCTCTTGCCCCCTGGCTGGAGGCCGTAGGACCAGTGCTGAGCCAGGCACAGCCCCACGGACAGCACGCACAGCAGGACACCGGCCACCATCCTCCTCGACTTCTCCATCCTGGGGGAGACAAAAACAAGCACCTGTCTGGTCATAAAGGCATTGCAGCTCCCTTTGAACCTTGGAGGGAGATGGAAATGAGGCATTTCTGGGTGACAGAATCGTGGAATGTGCTGAGCTGGAAGGGACTAACAAGGATCATGGGATTACAGCTCCTGGCCCTGCACAGACCCCCCAAAAATCCCACCCTGTGCCTGCTCCAGTTCTGATCTGCACCTCCCGGGTGGGGGCCCCAGCCGGATTTGCAGCCTCTCAAAGTAAAAGATTAGCTCACTTGAAAGAGATTGGACATCTGAAAAATTTGGATGAAGATCTAAATGAGTATTTCTGAGTTCCAGGCATGTGTGGAGCTCAAAGGTTGCATTCCCCGGTGGTGTTTGGCAGATGTGTTCAGCTGGTTTCTGCTCTGATGTCCCTGCTCCTTAAAATCTGCCCTTTGCAGTCTCTTCTAACCCTTTTTTAATTTTTTTTTTTTTTTTAATTGGAGCATCTGTAAGCACTGGATAAATGAAAAGGGAGTATGGGATGTTGTTCCAGCACATTACCTGCTGCCTGAGACAGGCTGTGGAGGAGCTCCAGCTCTTCTTCTAGAAAGAAGATCCCTAAATGTGCTCTCACCTCCCTTCTTATACCCAAGAACCCAGTGCCACCCCTTCTCCAGCAGGAGATTTTTTTACCACTTCTCCCTCCCAGGCTGCAATTTTGGTGTTGCTGTTACAGTGGCTGTCATGCAGCGCAAGTAAAGCCCATAATTGGAACACCCTGGTGCAGCAATTAAATGCAGCTGTTTTCTCTAAGAGCTGTAAAAGTAACAGCCTTGCTTTTAAGAGATTGTAAATCCCACATTGGGATCCAGCTGACCCTGCTGGTAAGTACAGGAACTTTTCTGTCAGTGACTTCTGGTTCCTTTAGCAGAAGTTCTTGGGTGAATTTGAATTTGTTGAGGGTGTGAAATGGGTGAAGAATCGAGGTCAGTCTTTAAGAATCCTGAAATGTTTTGGGTTGGAAAAGACCTTAAATTAATCTATTTCCAGCCCTGCCATGGGCTGGAACACCTTCCCCCATCATCCCAGGGTGCTCCAAGCCCCATCCAACCTGGCCTTGGACACTTCTAGGGATGGAGAATCCATGATCCAGGCAGCACAGCACGCTCATCTTCATTTATATCATGAAGGAAGCAACCCTTCAGCGTTAAACAGGAGCCTGTGGTTGCACAAATGCCCGGAGCAGTTTGAAATCCTCCTCCTTAATATTTAAATTCAGGTGCCTTGGTGTTCTTTGCTCTGTAAAATGCCAGGTGGGATTAAACTGGATGGGTCAATGATTGTAAATGTACTTTGTTAGCATGATGGAGTCTCTGGTGTGAATAGGATCCCCAAATCCTTTTTAGAAGGCCCTGGAGAAGCAGGCACAAGGGGGAATGGGTTTAAACTGTCAAGAGAGGAGGTTTAGGTCGGGAAGAAATAAATAATTTGCGTTTCTATTAGGACAAATTCCTTCCCTGTGAGAGTGGGGAGGGGCTGGCTGGAATTCCCAGAGCAGCTGGGGCTGCCCCTGGATCCCTGGGAGTGCCCAAGGCCAGGCTGGACAGGGCTTGGAGCAGCCTGGGACAGTGGAAGGTGTTGAGCAATGGAATTGATGGAAATGATCCTTATGGCCTCTTCCAACCCAAACCATTCCACGTTTCCCTGTTTCTCAACCTTGAGAGTTTGTGCACTGCATGTTTATAAAGATTTATTTGCATGCAGGAGCTCAATTCAGTAACTGTGACTGCAGAAATTGTATTTTTCCCACCTGGCAGCTCCTCTGCCTTCCTGTTCCTGTTCTGTGCCACCTGAATGTCTCATGTTCCCTGTTCTCCACACACCTTCTGCTCTGGCTCCCACGACCTCTCGGAGCTTTAATGGATTAAAGTAATTTAGTAAGTCGATAATTCAGGGAGGATTTGAGAGTGTGACTGAGCAGAGCCATTCTTCCTGCCCCAGTGCTCCTCCCACTGCAGGCAGGGGCAGCCAGCACCGAGCTCCAGCTGGGAGAACATTCGGGTTTGGGGACAGAAATGTTCCTGCTCCTCCAGCGTGGGCCCGTGGATTCACCCAGGGATTTTCCTGTGTTTGGAGCTTCCTTCCTTCCCTGCTGAGCCTTGCAAAAAATGAGGGTTAGTTAAAAGTAAAAGCAGAGTCGGTTTGGACATTTAAAGAGAGCTTTGCCCAATAATTGCAGCTCATTAACCACCACTGACCCTGATGAGTCTGCCCTGAAGAGCTTTGAACAACTTTTCTCCACAGGGTTCTGGTGCATCCACAGGAATTGGACTTTGATGATCCTTGGGTCCCTTCCAGCTCAGGGTATTCCATGATTCTCTGATTGTTCTGCCTCCAACTATTTTATTAAGCAAATATGAAGGCTGAGAAGTCTTGGAATGACAAACCAAAAACAATTCCATGCAAATTCTCCCAATTAATGGATCAGACCCCTCACAGCACAATTGTTTTTTTCTAGCAGGTATATTATGCTTTAAAAAAAAAACAAATTATTGTTCTTCTCACACAAGGCAGATAAGATTTGGGGGTTTTATTCAAATGAAGACAACCAAGCCACTTTTCTCTTTCATATTTTTTATTAATGCAACTTAAATTAGCTGGAACCTGCAAATTCTGCACAGGGCTCTTTCACACAGCTCTGTCCTGGCAAAAGAGGTGCCTAAAATCCAGCTGTGAATGATGGTGCCACATGCTGTGATTATTCCATAGTGCTTCAGTGAAAGTTCAAAGAGATTTTATACACAGTGATTATGAAAATAGAGATTTTTTTTTTCCATACAATAGTTTTACTTCTGCCAGCTACAAAATATGATAAAGAAAAATAATTCATTTGTTTCTCTAGCCCTAGGAATCTTCTTCTACTGCAACAGACACAACATTCCCACTGAAAGCCATGAGGTGGGAGAAAGGACTCCGAAGTCACACTGTAATATCTCCCTGGAATCTACAGGTCATTTTTCCAAGGATATAGTATTGTCCTAGAGCCTGATCCAGAGGGATCTGCAGGAAATAATCCAAATTCTGAACCTCACGGCTCCGGGATTTTGAGCCTTGGTTTGTCACTCGCCTGAATCAAACCAACTTGAAAAGGAGGGAGAATCCTCCAATTCCCCCCAAACACATCCTCTGCTGATCCCCAGCCATCACTGATCCGCCCAGACTGGTGGCAAAGCAGCATTTTTGTAACAGCGACTGAGACAACGAGACAACAGAAATTGCACTGCAAGGGAGAGACAACCCCCTGAAGAACTGTGGCACTCCAGCTCCTGTGGGACTCTAGCTGGGATCCACTGGTTCTTATTCCTCCTTTGTATTTCTACAGTAACAGCTTGATTTCCTTAAATTCAAGGTTAGTTTTAACTTTGGGGTGGTTTAAGCATCTGAGGTAAGTTCTTGATGCACCTTTTTCTTCTCTCTCTTTTTTTTTTTTTGGCATAGTTGCTTCATGTGCTTTTTGATTGTGATTAAAATAAAGGTGGTGCGAGCTGAGAACTCCGTGGATCCTACAGAGAAGCAGCTCCTTATCCACATCCAGGGGTGCTGAGGCCTCTGCCCTGCACAACTCCCCCTCAAGCAGCTCCAGCTGCCTTCTGCACAGGCACAGCAGGTGTAGGAAGGCATGGAGGGCACCTGGCCCCAGGCAAGATCTTTTACAGCCACCTGAAGCAGCCCAGAACAGGAAGATCCAGCTGGGAAAAGGATGATGCCCAGGGAGCTTGCAGGGAGTCTTTGCATAGTACATGGAAGGGAAACGGGGGAAGATTCACCTGCTGAGGTCATGAGGGGAGCGTGGAGCACGAGCTGGGGCCCCTCTGCCTCTCTCTGCTTTGGTGACAGCTCTGTGCTTTCCTCTCTGCATTGAATTCACCACCAAGGGTAAAAACTCTGCAGGACCTCCAGCCTGCAGTAGTCAGGACATGTGAAAGCAGGACTTTTCTCACCAGCTGTGACTGACAGTGCACCTCCACGCTCATTTGGAGAGGATTAATTAAAGATATCCAATTTCTGAGCAGGGATGTTCCCATCAGCTTCCACCCCAGCAGAGACCTGAGCACGCCCTGGGGGCACTGAGCCACTCCTGGCATGGAAATACACCTGTAAACCTCAACTTGGTTGCTACTGTACAGGAATAACCTTTTCTATTCATATTGCAGCTACAGATTTAATAAATAGAATTGCATATATTGTGCTTTATAAATTAAAATGCATTCCAAAGTGAGGCAATGCTAAACAATGAAACCATTGAACCCTTTTCCCCCCAAAACCAGCCACTCTCTCTGGTTTCAGCACCAGCCCACTTCCTCACTCTGCTCACAGAGGCACAAACTCTCTCTTGGTACCTCTGAAATCAAAAATTCCCTCCCAAAAAGTGATCAAAAAAGAGTTTACCTAGGCACTACTGCAAATGCAAGGTGGCTAACAACCATGACTTTAACTCAGGAAGGGGAGGAGGTGAAGAAAGTCACAATGAATGTTTGGATTCCTTCCTCTTCAGCGTGTTCTGGCCCCTATCTGACACTCTGGGACATGTGCAGGGGTGTCAGCATCTCCTCAAAGATGGCTCCTTTCACGTTAGATCCCCTCAAATTTGCTTCTTGTAGATCACAACCCGACAGATCGCAATTCTGAAGGGAGGAAAGAAAATGAATGTTAATTGAATAGAGGCAGAACTCTGCTCAAAACTTGAACTCCATGTCCCTTAACTCCATTCAACTTTGCAGCTGGAGAAAAGCCAGCAATCCCCCCACATGACCGTATTTTTGTACCATATTTATACATGTGTGTACAGGAAATGATTGCTAACTCACCTCCAGGTCAGTCCCTGCCAGCGTGGCTCCTCGGAGGTTGCAGTTCTTTAGTTTGGCGTTTTTCAGCGTGGCCACTCGGAGGTTAATCCCGGTCATCTGACTGCCCTCCATGTCCACACCCTTCAGGTTGGCACCTGCAAACACACCCACACGGGAGGGAAAGCAGCCAGAAATGCAGCAGCAGCTCCAGGTGACGCTTCCTAAGAGCTGGGTAAACTGGAGAGGTCGAGGCAGAATTGGGAATTTTGTGATTACTTGGCAGAACCTGCCCAGGCTCTTCCCGTGGGCTGTACAAACACAGCTGAGCTTTTGCCACAGAAATGTACAGACATTTATGTGAGGGCTATTTCCATGGAACAATCTCAGGCAAAAACTTACCTTCCAAATTAGCTTTGAGGCCTGAGGGATCTTCAAAGTTGCAGCCTTTCAGGGATGCTCCCTCTGCGTTGGAGCACAACATCTTCACCCCCTGCAGGTTTGCACACTGGCAGAGACAGGATGTGAGTCACCAGGGTGTGGAGATAAACACCAAAAATCAGCAGAGCACAGATTTTAATCCCTGACTGTGACTGAACCCCCCCAAAGCACAACCCCCCCATTACCGTGAGCAAGCGTCGGAAGTGGAACAATCACAGAAAACATTGGGAAACTGATTTTTTTTTGTTGTTGTTCCAATTCCTGTTACTTGAGACAAGTGCAGGGCAGCCCAGGCTGCCCAGGGTACAGCATCCTTACATCCAGCACGGATCCAGAGAGGTCAGCTCTCTCCAGGTTGGCACAGCACAGGTTGGCGTGGGCCAGGTTGCAGCGGCTCAGATTGGCCATCTTGAAGTTGATGTAGCGGAGATCCAGGCGGGAAAGGTCGGCTCCACTGAAATTCAGACCCTGGAAAAGCCAGTGAACACCCCCCCCAGTGAACACCTCCTTCTGTGACCTTCTGGATACAAAAGAATTAAAAGAAACGTGTCTGGGTATACAGATAAACAGATGTACTGAAACACTTCCAGTGCCTTCAAGGGGCTGATAAAAAGATGGGAGAGACTTTTTATAGGGACAGAGTGTGCCAGGAAGGGGAAATGGACTTGGAGATCAGGTTTAGATGGGATACTGGGAAGAAATTCCTCCCTGTGAGTGCTGGGGAGGGGCTGGGATGGAATTCCCAGAGCAGTTGTGCCTGCCTCATCCCTGAAAGCATCCAAGGCCAGGCTGGAGCAGCCTGGGATAGGGGAAGGCGTTCCTGCCCATGGCAGACTGGAGCAGGATTATCCTTAAGGATAATAATAAGCCACACCATGGCTCTGCACAGGGTACACACACTCCTAAGATCATTTCTTCTACTACATAATATGGTGAGGTGTAAATGCAAAGCTCTCAAGATGTGGGTATTCCTTAAGACAGGCTGTGGTTTTCAACTGTAAGAGGGCAGGGCTGGATCAGGAGTTAGGAAGCAGTTCCTGGAGTTTGTCTGGAAAGACAAAGGCAGAGCTCCCTCACCTGACAGCGCAGCTCCGACTTGGTGGGCGTTGCCAGCAGGAATCGGACAAACTCCTTCCGAGAGATGGGAGAGTGATCCTCAGCTGGCTGGGAGTTCTGGGGACAGGAGGGAACAGGGACAGCGCTGAGTGACACGTTCCCTGGCAGAGCAGGGCGTGCATCCAGGGGTTACAGAGAGCAGGGTACCTTAATAGCGATTTCCAGGTGTTCAATGAGGGAGTCGATCCCAAAAAACCTGGCTTCTTCCAAAACCCCTACAAACAAAGCAGTGCTGGTTATTCCAGGGATCTGCTGATCTGGAGAGCAGCACCTTGCTCTCCCCTTACTGGAGAACACACACACATTATACTGGATGTAACTGGGGAGAGAGGAAAAGTCTGCTTGCAGCTAAAAGGAAAAACGTAACTCGAGACACATTTCCAACACCAGCATTAAAGAGATCAACTCCAGAATTGCAGATATTAATCCAGTATGGATTTTTAATGCTCCACAGAGAAATAACTAGCCTATCCTTATTAAAGCAAGCACATGGAGCTGCACTGCTGAGAATAAATCCACCAAAGGAAAACTCCCAACCAAGAGGATGAGCACACAGAGCTCACCCTGGCTTCACCACGGGCACCTGAGGGCAAAGCTTTCATTCCAAGGAGGAATAATTGAGGAGATGTCAGACAGGTAATACCTACCTAGCAAATTAATGCCATCATTTACAATGAGCTGTCCGTGACGCAAATAGTTCAAAATGGGCTCAAAATACTCGGGACTGCGGTCAATGAGGAAAGCTCCTCTAGGATCTTGCTTATTTCCCCAAGCATCTGTTTCCACAACATATATATATATAAAATTACTTTTGATGTAGTAATAGAAGAGCATTTGCTTCAGTTTTCAGAGTTTTTAATTACCAAAGGGGACTGGAATAGCAAACATTCCACTTGGAAGGGCAGTTCGGAGAGAGAAGGAAGGAAAAGAGGAGTGGAGGGAAAAAAATCAGCTTAAAATGAACTTGTTCCTGCTCTGAGTAACTAAATATTTACCCCATACAAAAGAATCATGGCTAGGATAAAAGCAGCACTGAAATTTTAGTCTGATTGTCTCCCCAAGGCTGCCTCCTGCAGAGTTTGCTCACTGGCTCTGCTGACAAAACTGAGGAAGATTCAACAAGATTAAAACCTCAAATTAAATAAACAAACAAAAAAAAAGGACTCAAACTATGGGAGCTGTATTTGCAGTTTGTGAGATGATGGACATTAGGTGGTGAGATAGCAAAGAGAGAGAAATAAAGTTATTAAAAAACAATTCTCTCTTCTGCTCTGATACTTTAACATACTTTGGATATTTTACTTTATGAACAAGAGCCTCCAAGTGACAGTAACTTTTGTCTACTTTGCTCATTTATTACTTAAAAATAATAAAGTTTATCTCAATATATTCACCTTTGTCTTTGAACATGTGTGCCAACATACTGTCAGGTTCTTTGTTAACCAAAGTGCTCCTAGAAAACAAAAGCAGCCCAACTTTACTTCTCCTTCATCTGTAAATGTTTAAGACATTTTAAGGTCTTTTGCTCTACTGAAATGAAGTTTTTGAAGACCATTTTTACCGGGTGGTGGTGAAATATCTGCCTCCCACATTGAGAGTCAGCCAGTCTGTGTGGGACCCTGTCAGCTCCTCCTGAGCTCTCCCGTCGCTCTGAGGATCTGCAGAGAAGAAACAAAGTAATTACTGGGAAAAAAAACTGAATATTCTTTAATAACAAAGAGGTATCTTCTGAGAACACCACGAAATTAAATCTTAAGATCATATGAAAGCAAACTGAACTCTATTAAATAAAAGGTTAAATATAAGAATTACAGACTCACCAATGAAGGGCTCCCCTTCACAGACAAACAAAACATCATCATCCCTGAGACAGCAGAGGGCAGAGGGAAGAGAAAAAGAAGGTTAATCACAATTTATTGTTTATCTAATCGACAGCAGAATCTCTCCTGATTACTTTCAGGTAAATTATGACCCGTGGCCGTTAGCTGGAACTTCTGTGTCTGCCTTTTATCTGTACTTTGCAGGTTCTACTGGACTGGAATTCACCAGAGATTTCATCTGCAGCAGCCAGGTAGGGACAACTTGAAATCAATTAATTCTTACAAAATAGCTGCTTTTCTCCCCAGTCTAGGACTATTCTGTGAAGCCAAAGCAGTGACAGAATCTGTCTCCTTTACAGAAAAGCCCAGGGCTGACTGGAATAGTGTGGCTTTCATGGCACAAACATTGCCCTGGAATCAGCACAGGAGGAGGGGGAAAGGCCCCAAACACAGCTCGTGTCAAGTTCCAAATCAATAAATGGTTTGCAGTTAAAAAGACACAAAATGACCTTTGGGTATCCTGGCTGGAAATGTTTTTAGGGAAAGAACTGGCTATTGATTAAGGAGGATTAACAGGTTAGTCTCTTAATCCACAGCCCCGAGTTGCCTTTTCTTGGCTGATCCTCACCTAATCAAAGCAATATCATCAATGAGCCCCCCCTTCCCGTTGTAAACGCTGGTGGCTTTTATCCCAAGCTTGTTGCTGGCCACTGAGAGCAAATCTGAGAGAGTCCCATACACAGCCACAACCTGGGGGAGGAGAGAAGAGAGGAGGCTGTGAATAAAAACAAACCCATGAAACTGCGCTCCGAAAGTTCTGCCACTTCAGATTTAGCAGGGCTATTAGGAGGAGCAAAATCCCTTTGGATCTTGACCAAAAAAAACAAAGCAAAAGATCATTTTGGTGTCGGAACACGAGAGCAGGGTGACTTTTGCACATCTCCCACCAAAACTCACTGCAGCAGCAGTGAGGGAATAACTGTATGGGTGCTGTAATGATATAATTCAGCTATTTGTTTCTCGAAATAAATATTGCTACTCGTTCTGTTCCAAGCCTCTCCCAAATGCACTTCCCTCCCTAAAACCGAGGATTGAAGGACAGGCACACGAACTGTCCGCACCCAGAACGTGGATGGGAAAATCCCACGCCAGGGGAGCATCGCGGACACAATTTCGCACAAGTTCAAGCCTGAACTGCAGTCACACGAACTCCTGCAGCCCAGGCCCGGGTGGAAACAGCGGGATCACGGGCACAATTAACAAAACATTAAGGCACAGAAATGACACATTAAAGCACAGTCACGTCAGCGTCTGCACTGAGAATGCGGATGGAAACATCAAGATCACGAACTCTCCCTGCAACTGCATCCCAAGGCCTTTCCCCCCCCGCTGGACAAGCACCGGTTGGGCCTAAAAAAATCATTCTCGAGACGATTTTAACGAGATTTTAAGCAACTAAATGCCATC
>VWZN01011326.1:29774-66108 GCA_013396955.1 Regulus satrapa
CGCTGGGGCCTGAGAGCAGGAAAAGAAAAACTAAGAAAGAAAAAGGTCGCCCAGGCGTTGTTAAGCAGATTAATTTCGGTGATTTTGTTTCTGAAAGTATTTGCGTAAGCGTAGTTTCAGAGTCGCTTTTATTGGGCTGCAACTGAAGGAAAGCCTAGTCTTTTAAAGTTTCTACTTAAAAGCTAGTGGTACTTATATATATAAATAGATATAATTTTCTATATATAAATAACATGTATATATTACTGCCGTCGTTTCTTTTTGCTGTTTTTCTGCTGCTACAAGTCGGTGTTACTAAAAGTAGTATGAAAGTGCTGATATTTATTATAACACTTGGAGCAAAGCAGTCGCAGTGTGGTTATGATTCATGTATTTCATATTAATGTGAAGTTCACAGAGTGAAATCAGCCTTGTGGCTCTTTACCCTGAGCCACTCCTGAGTGTGTGTTTATAATGCAGGTTTTTATTGCTCTCTGTTTTTCTTTCTGGGCCCAGCCCCTTGTGTCCTTTCCCTGCAATTTTTTGGGGGTATGAATTTTCCTTCTCACCCCACTGTTAAAACACCTTGTCCAGAAGAAATGTAGGTTTGGGAGAAGCTTGAATGTGGTAGTGAGCTCTTGCTCTTGGCAGGTAATAATTTTTATTTCTTTTTAATATGAGGCTGTAATTACAGGAGCAAATGCTGAATGAATGTTCCTTCAAATAAGTCCCAAACAATGCTCGGAGGATCTAAAACTCCCCTGAAAGTTAAAGAAAATGAGAGCGATTGTCCTGAGCAGAAGGAAGAGGCCTCTTTCCCTCCGAGAGATCCGAAGAGCTGCAAAGTGGCCAAATCCAAAGTCATCAAACCCTCCAAGAAAGAGAATTTCACCCGTGGCAAACAGACACGGCCACCAAAACGTGCCTTGAAGTCGCCCCAGGAGAATGGGTGTCACCCCCAGGGAGCTGCTGGGAGCCCTTTTGGGGTGCTCACTGAACCCCCCTTCCCTCTGCGCACAGAGGAGGATTTTTCCAGCAGCCAAGCTGTTCCCTTGGGAAATTGCTTCTCCCCTCCTGAGAGGGCGCACTTGGAAGGAAAACCTGATTTGGGGCTCTCTGAAGAGAGGAAAACACCTGCTGGTTTTGCTGCTGTGCTGACGGCCGAGTTTGGGCTTGCTCAGGAAAGTTTTGGCAAACAACCCACGGGTGAGGCTGGGGGTGATAAATGACTTTTTGTCCTTCTCAGAGGGGCTTCTCCAGCTCGTTTAGTCCAACCTCATGCCAAAGGCTCTGATTTAGGGTGGATTTGGGTGATCAGAGCTTGAACGTGCCTGGGGCACTACAACACCTTTATAGGATATTGCACATTTAGGATAATTATACCATTTAACTGTACTGGTTATATCCCACACAGTTAAATGCTCCACGTTTCTCTCTCTTCAGTTAATGAAGTGTCTTGAGTTTTGCAAGGCACTTGCAAGACAAATTCTGCTAATATTGGTAAACACCAGCAATTGAAAAGGTGGAAGGCTTGTGGTTATTTGCTCTTGGGCACTTAATTTGATGTGCTCAGGGAGGTTTCTTGGGCTGAGCAGGTAATTTTGTATCTTGGAATAAGCAGCATTAAGCTTAAAAAGGATACAAAGGTGATAATTTTAGAGCTTTAAGTATTACAAAACATTTCTGTGGTTTTGGGCTTTGGGTTTTCTTTAACCTTTCCTCTTGTCACCTTTTCAGGGACTTCCCCAACGTCACTAAAATTGAGGAGAAGATCAACCATTGGCTTGAGGGGATCACCAGAAAACAACACCCTGATCCGGTACCTGGCCCAGCAGAGGAGCAGCAGGCAGAAAGAGGCTTTCACCCAGGTGACAGTCCTTCCCAAATCCCTCAGGGGAACTTCCCTCCCCTCCAGGAGCCACCTTGTGCTGGGAGAAGGGGAGGCAAGGCTTGGGAAGAATTAATTAGGCATTAATTTGCTGCTGTCCCTTGGTCACCTGTCTTTAGGTGCAAGGGGATGTTCCAGGTTTTGTTTGCACTTTGTAGAGGCTGGAATTCCTTCTCCACGTTGAGCTTGCTGATAAATTTTAATTCTTGTTGCTTTCTCGTGTTTGCTGCACTTGGTTTTGGGGTAATTAAAGTGTTGCTGCTTCCAAGTGAAATCAATTCAAACATGAGTGACTCGGTTAATCGGATTCGTTCATCGTTTGAACTATCCTGAGCTGTCATAAAGCAAATCCTAGACTAGAAGAAGAGGTTAAATGCAGTACAATTATCAGATTTCTGGGTAAAGTTCTTTTTTCCCCCTTATTTTCACTGTATGGATACCATTGCAGCCAGGTGAAACGCCAGATTCTTTGTATTTTATGTCAAAAGTGCAAATACAAAACATTAAAGCCCAAATGGTGAAGGAAGAAATGCCTGAAAGGGTTGATTTTTGTCTTGGCAGATCAGTCCTTTTAAACCTGAAAATGTGAGGTCACTAAAATGCAAGATTGATGCTTTCCAAGCCTCCTTTGAATCCCTGCAGGAAGCTGAGGGGGAGCCTGGGCTCCCACACCTGGAGGAAGGTTCCTGTAAGTTGATTAAATCCCCTGGTCAGTGATTTACCTCAAATACCAGCTCTTCCTTTAGGCTAAAAGCATGAAACCAGAAATATTTCTTATAAACCAAAATAATCTTCCTTGGTAAAACTCAGCAGAGCTGTTTGTACTTGGCTGGAGGTTTGTTTTTGTTTGTTTAAACAATCTTAACGTGCCCTGATCAGTGGTTTCTCCAAACACTTCTATCTTTCCTTAGTTTTAGTTCCTAGATTTGTACTCTGATGAATTTCTCACTGAGCAGTAGCATTTTTGCACTTTTTTCCATGAAATGGAGAATGGTTTTCATTTTACTTCTCTGTTATTGCTGATCTTAATAACATTTATGTGAAAAGTATCATTTATTTTGTTTTGAAGGTCAGTAACGTTATTTTTGGAGTAGATTTAAAAACTCTGTTCTTCTCCCTGCCTAGAACATTACTTGGGTTTTTGCACCTCTTGATGAAGCAACACAAAAAGAATTCATTGAAAAACCTGAAGTTTGTCTTTGTGGTTTGTTTGGGTTCTGTTTTATTTTTAATTGATGCAGCTGAGAAGAAAGCACCTGTTACAAAAGAGCCAAACCTGGACCCGTGGAGCGAAAAGTTCATGTTGGGCAACAGAGGAGCTGCTTTGAAAGAAGATTTAAGTGAAAATGGGACCAAGAGCAGGAGTGAGCTCAGGATCTGCAGCATTGTGTCCCCACAGCGAGCTGTGAGTGTCACTGGCCCTGCTGCAACAGCAGCAACTGGGGAGAAACCTCTGAAGTTAGACATCAAAATAGACAATTTCTTCATTTGCCATGGCTAATCCTGCTAAGCAGTTAATTAATTACGTGTTTTCTAAGCATTTCCCTGGGTGTTTTGGGAAAATAAATTTAGCTGAACTGTGGAGAAATGAAGTCCTTGTCTGTGGGATCAAAATCCTCCATAGTCTGTGCTGTGATAAAAATCCTGTAACTTTTTCTTTAGGAACGGGTTTATGAGCAGCAAAATCCTATTAAATCCTTGGAGACTGTTGTAACTGGAGATACCCTGGAAACCGGCCATGGTAAGAGGATTTAGCACTGTTAAAATCTTCCTTAAACTCTCATTAGGAAATAAAAATACTGGAATATTTGTCAGGAAACGTTTCAGCTGACATTTTGTCATCTCGTCTGCAATTTAGGATGCAGTTACCTGATGTAATTTTTCCTTAATGTAGTGGGGTTTTTTTTTGTTTGCTTTATAAATCTCTGAAAATAGCAAATGTACACATGGCACAAAAGGAGCCAGAATGTACAGACTGATGGATTTCTGTGGGGTGTTTCTGCACAGGATCTGTGGAAATGCTTTTGTACCACGTTTTTAGCCCTAAAGTTCAGTCAGTTTCCCTTCAGCCTTTTGCTGTCTCAGCTCTCTGCTTGCTCTGCAGCTGCCAGGTGTGCCCACAGCAGCAGTGCTGCTGCTTGCCAGCCCAGCACCAGGAGGGCTGGGCTCCTGGAAGAGGAGAGCCTGGGAGCCCCTGGGAACGCTGCCAGCACTGACCTCTCCCTGAGCAGCTCCCTGCTGAGATCCATCCTGAAGAAAACCCCCGGGAGGGAGCTCCCAGACAGCCCCAGGGTTGGTTTGGTGCTTGCTTAAAATGAGCTTTGGTGACGGATTTCCTGTGGGTTTGGAAATGATTTGATGCTGCTCGGTCATCTTGGAAGCTTTGCTTGGAGATTTCATCCTCTGAGAAGGTCTGGGGTGACCCAATTGCACCTTCCAGGAGCTGCAGGAGTGACAGGAAAATCAGATTTTACAGAGGTTTGGCGTGCCAGGGCACAGGGAGTGGCTTCAAACTGAAAAAAGGGCAGGGTTACATGGGATGTTGGGAAGGAATTCCTCCCTGGGAGGGGAGGAAGGGGCTGGGCTGGAATTCCCAGAGCAGCTGGGGCTGCCCCTGGATCCCTGGCAGTGCCCAAGGCCAGGCTGGATGAGGCTTGGAGCAGCCTGGGATAGTGGGAGGTGTCCCTGCCCATGGCAGGGGTGCCACTGGATCATTTTAGTCTCCCTTCCCATCTGAGCCATTCCATGAGTCCATAAAATGAACATTTTTGAGTTTTATTCATGCAGCAAACAAGTAGGTTTGGTTAAACAAAAGGACTGACTGTTAAATGCTGCTTCGAGGACAATATTTTAATTAAATTTTATTAACACTATCTCTTAAATTTGACAGGAATATTCAAACAGTGCCACTGAAGGAGGAAGGGATGAATCTGCTGCAGTTTCCAATTGTGTAAAAGCCTTTGAAACATTGCAAACAGGTCAGATTTCCCCTTTCTAAGGAAAAAAAAAAAAAAAACAACAAACCCTTGGCTTTATTTCTTTTTAAATAAGTAAAATATTGTGTGAGATGATAAGGTTTGGCCTCTCTATGAAGTTGGTTATTGGTATTAATCACCACTGAATGACCTCCTTGTGGCATCCTGCTGATGACATGGAAAACAAGATTGCCAAGCAAAGAGGTGTCTATCAAAAAAAAATATCCCACCCCAAAACTTCAGAAAGCTTTGAACAGCAGAATAAAATCCCTGATTTTTAAAGGAGTTTTGCACTTTTCAACTGAAACATGGGGAACAGGTGGTTGTTATTAGTCGGTTTCTTCCTTAATTTTTTAATAAATCCAGAGTGGAAATCCTGGCTGGCCTCACAGGCCATGTAAAAGGTGCTGTTTTGCTGATGGTTTGAGTGATGATTTTTAGGACAATAATTAAATCTCTTGCAAAACCTCTGCTCTCTGCCAACTCCCTTCACTCAGCTGTTGATTTCATTTTAATCCCACCAGAGAGAACTGACACTCAAACCTCCAAAACACCAAAGAAGAAAAAAGTGACTTTTGGAGAAGTTCTGAGCCCTGAAATCTTTGACCAGAGCCTGCCTGCCAACACCCCCTTGCGCAGAGGAGCCTCCCCGGGGTGTCCCCAAGGGCAGAGCCCCTGGGCAAGGCCAGGCCCCTCGGAGGAGCCTCTGCCCCTCCTGGATTTCGGCTGCCATGATGATGATGATGATGATAATGATGATGATGTGAGTTTGTTCTCTGTTCCCTGTCAATTCTTGGTTCATTTCCCCCCAGCCTGCTCTGCTTGGTTTTGCCAAGAAATGGCTGAAATAGAAGAGTCTGCTTGGAGTTAGAGAATCACACTGAGAGTTGAGTTTTTAGGAATTCTGAACAGCACTTTGGCCTGGTTTCTGAACCTTGAAATGTTTTTCCCTTCATTTTTTTTCTTACATTTTGTTGCTGTGTTTCATTTTGCCGCACAGCAAAGGTATTTTCTTTAATTCACTTCTTCACTTTTCTTTAAATCACTTTGTCTACAAACACTGATGGACAACGTCCATGAAATATCAGCTGTAATTTATTGCTAAAAAAGTCATTTTTTGTTTGAAGGAAGGTGCTGAGCCTCTGCCAGAATTCCTGGAAGCTTCTGTTGCTGCAGAAGCCCCTCCACCTGTTGAAAATGCAGAAGGTAACCCCAATTTGTGTTTTTATCAGTAGATATGAATCTTTTTGTACCTGAAAATTAAGAGCTGAGGGTTTTGGTTTATTTTTGTTATTTTTTTTTTAAATACTGGGGATATATTTCATTTGTGCTAAAATTTGAATGCTAGCACTGAAATGTAAAGGTTTTCTTCTGAAACTCTTTGCAGTGTTTGCCTGAGCTTTTGGTAAATTGGGTCTTATTGAAACTTGTGACATCTTTCTGTGGAAAATTTTACTGTTTGAAGTAAATTATTATTTTTTTTAATATCTTTATACTGATACTGTAATTTTGATGATTTTAAAACAGCAACCCAACAACAAAAGAATTGAAAGTGGGTTGTGCATATTTATCTATAAAAGGGATGGATGTTCTAATTCTTGTTACCACGTCCTCCCAAGCTGAGTTTTCCTCTGTTTTGTAGAGCAAAATAGAATTATTTTATCTTGCCATGTTTAATAGTCCTCAAGATTAAGTTTCTACTCAACAACAAAGTGTCTGAAGTGCATAATATCAGAAATTATGTAGATAATTTCCTCAAAATGGGATTAACTGGCACTGAAACTGATGGAAAATCCATTTATTTTTTTCATTTATAGTAGCAGAGACTGACAAACCTGACATGATAACAGCTTGTTATGCTGAAAGGAAGGTGAGTTTCCTTAGTGATCATTTATTTGGTTTTTTAACTTCTTCAGGCAGAATTTTTCTCTTTTATCCCTCTAGATGCTTAAAACAGGGTTTTGGGTTTTTTTTAGCCTCAGGTATGAAGATAATCTATACCCAGGTATATGGAAACAGATAGATAAATACAAATAACTCCTGTTAGTGCCTTGAGGAAATTAGATTTTTCAGTGAACATTTATTTTCCAGGTATTAAAAATACCACCTGTTACTTAAATTGGCAATTTCTATTGATATTTCCAGAGGCTTTTCCAAATAATCTGACAAAATGTTTTGGCTGCTGGAATTTCAAGGCACAGAATTGATTGTACAAGAAATACTTTGTGTTGGACAGCTGTGATGGGAGGGGAAGGCAAAAAACCAGAGGACTATAAAAAAAGCAACCCATTTTTTTAAAGAAATAACCAAAGATTAAAATTTACTGTCTTTTCTGGATTTGTAGTGTGTGAAATGAGTCTGTAATATTTAATTTCCAGTTGTGCCAGCCCCTTTGAGGTGCTGGAGGTGAATTCCCTGTGATTCTTGTGCCTGTTGGACTCGGGTGGGTTTCCCTAAGCAGCAGGTGCCCCCAGCCTGCCCAAATCCTGTTCCTCAGCACTGCAGGGCCGTGGCAGAGGACGCTGCTCCGAGCAGCTCGGGAGCCACAGAGGCTGAGGAGGACAAAGATGCCCAAAATCCAAGGAGGAGCAAGATCCAGAGACAGGGGAATCCAACCACAGCTGCTCCCAAGAAGACCCAGGTGAGTGCCAGCCACTGCAGTTGCTGGATTCTGCTTTTATTTATATTTCTACTTACTTTTCTAAGTGTCTCATCTTGTGTCTTACAGGATTATTTCCATCTTCCTGTTGCTGCCATTATTTTCTTCCTCATCCCCATCTTGTTTTCCTGCATTTCCTGTCCCATCCCTCTTCCTCACTGACTTGAGGGTCTGAAAGGATCTTTTTGGAGAGAGATGTTTGTGTATCCCTTTTCAGACTTGAGGGCCAACAGAGGAGTTTGTGGTTCTTCCCTTACCAAGGAGCTCTTGCAGGGGCATTGTAGAAAAGTAATTATTTTTTCCTTTTGAGTTTTTAGATTATTCTGTAGCTGGCAGAAGACGTGGACCCTTCCTTTTAGGGGAAGTAGTTGTCATCCATAAAAACTCAGTAATAGGGTCACTTATTGAAAGATACTGTGGAGGATTATTAAAATTTCACTGCGCTCAATCTTTTCAGAAAAGAAAATACCCATGCTTTGGGAAAAGGAGAAAGAAAAAAGTAAAGAAATCTTTGTATGGGGAAAGAGAAATGGCTTCTAAGAAACCTCTTCTCAGCCCTATCCCTGAAATTCCAGAGGTTTTCTCTTCTGTCTCATCTCCAAACTCACCAAAGGAAGATCCACTTTTTACAGGTAACTTGGGTTTTAGTTTTGGTTTACTCTTTTTGTTCCTTTATTTCAATAGTTACACAAAAATATATATATTTTATTAATTGTTTCTGTAATAGCAGAGTCTGGAGGATCTAATAAATTAATAATGTCCAACTGATAAATTCAGTTCTTGTTTGACTCCAGTGTGAATCTGCCAAAAAAATCCACCTCCTTACTTTGGGTACTTCTGTTTTCCTAGTCTTTAAGGTGGTGAGTTAGAGGATGTGCAGGGCTTTCTGTTGGGTTTGTTCCCCACTGTTCACCTGGGCTGATTGCTTAGAAGGTTATTTTTATATAGGTAACTAATAATTGAATAATACTTTCCTTAAGTAATTTCTATCAGAAGAAAAATACCGTGAAGCTTTCTGGTAGCAGCCAGGGAGATTTTGTAGATGGCCTCAATTAACGCCGTGTCTGCTCTCGTTCAGAGGGTGCAGGTTTGGGTGAGCCCAGCTCCAGAGGTGCCTGTGGGGCCCCTCCTCAGGCTGGAAGGATGCTCTGGGCAGCTGCTGTGTGCCCCAGCCCTGGAGACTCTGCCCTGCCAGGGAGCCTGGATTCTGCTCCTGAGGTAACTGCTGGGCTGAGGGATCACAGGGGGGATGCTGGGGGAGAAAACCCGGGGAGGGTTCAACTGGGGAGCAGCCAGCCCGGGGAGCCTCCATCCTTGGAGGGAGCTCTTGGGCATTCAGAGCTCAGCTGAGCCTCGGAGCAGCCTGGGCCTGTGGCAGGGCTGGAATGGGATGGGCTTGAAGGTCTCTTCCAACCCTGGCCATTCCAGCATTCTCTGCTTCCCAAGCAGCCCAAGTTTGGCCTCACACTGAAACAGATTCCTGCCTGCAGGATTCCCTGTCAGTTCTTGGGATTTTGGAGACTGACGTGGTGAGGAGAACAGTAGCCAGTTCAGCTGTTTGAAACCAGATTTTTATGGATTACCTCTTGCCTGTATTTTAAAAAAATTAAGAATTTTTTTTTTTATCCCCTCCCCCCAGTTTTCAAACACTGTGCCAGATGCAGAAGGTGATATTGGTACATCAGAGTGTTTCCAGCAAGATGAAGAGACTCTCTGTGAAAGAGAAGCAAAAGAAAGCAGTTCCTTGATAGAAAAGGAGGAATTACAAGGAAATCTCCTCTGTGGGCTGGAAATTCTGGAACGACAGGATCTACAGGAGGGTGCCCAGAGAACCGGGTGTCCCCAAAAGGATTCTATCAGAGCAAGGAGACGAAGAAGAAGCAGCAGTGCCTTCTACTTCCCTCCTGTTGAAAACGTGGAAGTAACTGGGGCTGATCTTGCAGTTCCCTCTTACAACGTGGAAGAAGTGTTTTCAGTGCCGCCGCCGCAGGAGGGATCCCGGCAGGCCTGCGGGAGGAGGAGCAGCGCGGGTGCCGAGGGCAGGGTGAGGCGCAGCATGAGGCTGAGGAAGGATTCAGCGAGCCAGGGACTCGCGTGGATTCAGCTGCCCGGGGAGATTCCCAAGCAGCCTCCCCTGCTGCCTGCTCCCAAAGCCAGGAGAAGCATCAGCACATCCATCCTGACGGGATCCGAGAATATTCACCACAGGGAACAAAACTTCCTCCCCTTCCCAGCCCCAGGGAAGGAGAATGAGGGCTCTGCTCCTCTTGCTGCCGCTCCTGCCAGGAGGTGGAGGAGGAGAAGCCTCTGTGAAGCTCCAGCTCGAGAAACGCCCTGGGCTCCCACCCAGAGGAGGAGAAGCACAAATTCTGGGTGTGGGAAGGACAGGAGTAACCAGAAACCCTTGGAAGCAGCAGAAACTCTTGAGCAAAGATTGAGAGATGTTCCAGGCATCTCTGATTTTCTGAAGTGAAGGCGTTTTCCTTTAGAGCCTTGTGTTGTCTTAAGTTTTCTTCTCTTTCCTCACTGTATTTCCTCACTTATTTTCTATTCATTTTCTGGATAACTTAGAACTCATTTTCCTTGTCTTGATGCCTAAAATGCTTGAAGATCTGAATTGTGTGGCAGATTGGCTCTGAGCATAGGTGTGATACAGTTATGACAGGTAATGATAAGAACAGGAAAAACTCTTCTCCCTGATAAGTGTGGGTTTGTCTTTAGCAGTTAAACCACGGTGTCAAGTGTGTTCCTTCCAGCTACCACTCATCCAGGGCTTGTTTCCCACGTGCTGGACCATTTCCTCTAAATTGCTGTTGAAATCTGCATATATTTTCTTCTAGATTGCAAAAATACACTAAAAAGAGATTGTCTGCAACAAATAAAGGGATCACTTCTTGAGAGGGGAGAGGAGGAGGTGTGGAAGCTCTGTCTGCCTTCTGAAAAGGCCTTGGGCATGAGCAGAGATGGATTTCCTAGAGTGAGATTTTATGTTAGAGTGCATGAATGATTCTCTGATGTAAAGGGTGGTCATTAAAGGAAAAAAAAAGAGTTTTTACATATTTATTGTGTATAAAATTCATCTGGCACATGAAATTGGCTGAGGGGAGAGAAGCATTTCTGATCAGAAAGGCTGTTAATTCATTTCCAGCCGTTCTCAGCCCTCTGTGTGAGTCCCTGTTTGCCCCTTTCATCTTCCTCTTTGCACTTTTCTGCTTGGAACAATGGAATAAAGAGTGAGGACTGCAGGTAGTCTGCTCCAAGCTTTGCTGCTGCTTTCTTTTTTTTTTTTTCTTTTTGTGCTGGGGTGTTCCAGCCCAGAGAGATCCCTCTGCCAGTCTGGAGGAAATGGCTTTGTGTCCAACAAAGTCCTTTGTGTGACCTGCTTTTTACCATGAGTGATGTGGGATAAAATCCTTTATGTACTTGGCTGCTTTTATAGAGCTTGAAAGCAACCAGAGCAGTTGGATTTTTATACCTCTTTCTCCCAGGACAAGAATTCCTAAAGCAACTTGAAAGAAACTCCACTATTTAAGTGTTGTTGGAGTTACAGAATCAATGTTGGAGGAGAGCATTAAGATCAGAGTCCAGAACTGCCCTGTGGCCCATAAACCACATCCCCAAGTGCTACATCTCCATGTCTCAAATCCCTCCAAAAACAGTTGCCCTAATGTTTGACTTGGGGATTTGCTTTTGGGGTAAGGTTTGGAAACAGACTGGGGAGAGTTCTTGGGTTGGATGCTGTGCTGGGCTGCCAGGAGAGGGCAGGCTGGGCTGAGCTTTCTGCTTGGAAGCGACCTGGAAAAGAATATAATGCACAAAAGCTGAGAGGCTGGATGAGGTTATAAGGTAAAGCTTTAAAAACGAGTAAATTAATAAAAATAGCTGCTCCTTTTACTGTTGAAAACAAAGCGGCACCTGAACTGTGCACTGGAATTCAACTGGAAAAGTGAAATGATGATGGACTGGAATGGAGTGTGAGTTTGGTATGGAAATCACTTTGTGCTTGAACAGAATCAAGTTGTACTTGAGCTGTCTGGGTGTCCCTGTGCAGCTTTTAGGTACCAAATGCAGCCCTGGGTGACACTGGGGCTGTCACCTCCCGGACATCAGATTGGAATAGCGAGATCAAAGAGTTGTCCTGGAGGAAGATGCAATCAGTTCTGGTCTTTGGTACAAGAGGAGTTAATGCTAACTGCTGCCCAGGGCTTGTTCTCTGGGCTGCTGTCCTGAGCTCAGCCACGGCAGCACAGAGCTCTCCCTCGAGGTTTCCTCTAGCTGCACTTCAGCTGGCACCGAAGGCAGGAGGAAAAAAAAACGAGTAAGGAGAGGAAAACAAAGCTTGGGTTTTCCTCCTGGCTCAGCTGGATGGAAAAGGATTGTTAGGAATGGATTGTGGATGCTTGATGGCAGTGACAGGGTGAGGAAACTGGCAAGAAATGAAGAGGTTGCCGTTCTTTCCAAGAGATATTTGTACTTCTTGATCGTGCTTTTTACTTCCTTTTGTCCTCCAAAGGTTTTGTCTTCTTAATCTGGAGAGGACTTTAAGAAGTCTTCAGCCGTGCAGAAGGTGCGGAGCTGGGGGGCAATAATCTCTTCTCCATATCTGCACTGAGATGGACAAGAAATGTGTTTAAATGGGAGGAAAACGTCTCTGTTAGCCATTAAGGAAAAGTTCTCGCAGCAGCCACGGCCAAGCAGGGGAATGCAGGGCCTGGGGAAGTGTGGAATCTCCACCACTGGAGGCCTTCAGGAACAGATTAAACAAATACCTGTCAGGAATGACAGATGATCCTTCCTGGGGTAGGGATAGGCCGGGATGGCCTCTGGAGGCTCTGGCTGTGTTTGCTGATGGTGGAGATTGCAGGAGCTGATGTGGGGCTTGCAGAGCAGTCCGGACCTGGGACGGGATCCGTGCTGCAGCAGGGAGCTGGGGCAGCTGGAATTGGGGAGAGCACCTCGTGCGAGGCCCGCGCAGCACCCTGGGGCTTTAAACACCCCCATCTCACCCGAGTCCCTGCTCCACCTTGGGGCAGGAGCTCACTGAAACTGGGGGACCTGCACCTGGTGCCTGTGGTGTCACACAGGGAGTGGGAGCAGCAGCGTTGCTCCACTGTCACATCTGCTTTTCCGAAATCAGCGTTTCCTTCAGAACCCCTCTCCCTGTGCGAGCAGCTTTTCTGGAGCTGTCTTGTCTTAGTGGCCATGGTGGGGGGTAGGAAATGAAATCGAGGTGTGTGACAGCAGAAAGGTGTCAGGACTTCTGGTTTCTGCTTTCCAGCTCTGCCTGAAGGAGATTCCAGTGGTTTTATCCCATTTTTATGTGCTGAGCTCCAGCTCAGACCCGTATTGTAGTGGCATCTAAAGAAATCCATGGCGTTGCCATTCCTCTTCCAAAGCGAGGATCTTCTCTCTTTGGAGGGCTTTTATAAAGATGAATTTGTGTTTAAAAGTACTTCCCTACTTTAATTTGGGTGGACTTTAAATGACTTCAAGCAGGTACAAGACAGCCCCGGGTGTGGATTGGTGAATAATTGTATTTAGCAGCTCGCCTCGTAATTACTGCTCTGACTGGCGGGGAGGACAAGTGCTGGAGCCTGGAAAAGTTGATTGTTTTGCTGCTCTGTAATTAGGATGTTGTTAATAAGTAAGAGTAATTACACATCGCTTTTCTGAAGTGCAGTGGTGAGAGATTTTTAGAGCTGGATATCTGGCAGCTGTTTCACAGTTGGAAAAGTCTGTGCCTCACTTTGCTCAAGATACAAAGAACAATCCTTATCCCTGAATTCTTCAGGAGGTTTTCAGGGGAAAGTGTTAATGTTTCCCAGGAATTGTGCCAATATTTTGCTTTAATAAAGGTGGATATAAGTTATAAAAGTGGGGACATAAGTTATAAAGTTTCTCCCATATCAGTTAATAAAAGTTTAAGAAGAAAATGCTTCTCATCCTGACCTGATAAGCAGGGGAAAAAAATAACAAGAACTGTACATGCCATTTTTATTTATTACACTTTAAAATAATTGTAAATAAATCTGGTTTTCAGCTGATTTTTCTCTACTTTCTCCTAACTAATTAGCAATAGAAGCTGCTGGAACACCTGAGTGCTGCCTAGAAAAGTCACTGTTGTGGGTTAATTTGGGCCAGTTGTTCAGAAACGTTTACAAAGTTTGTGCTTGACTCTCTCACTGGGAGCCCTCTCGCTCTTGGACCTGGAGAGACTTTAGTGATGAACAGGGAAGCAAATCAGGAAAGGATTGTTAAGAACTGTGGAGGAGGAGATGGAGAAAGGGGGAAATTCCCCTGAAGAATGGCAGGGATGGCTTCAGGAATACGAACGGGAAGAAATTGCATTTTCAAGCTGCCAGCAGGTAGGTGAGCTCTGGAAATAAATAAAAAATAGTAGGGAATTCCTTCAACGTGGTTTTCAAGTGAGGAGGTAAAATCAAAACGTTGGAAGTCGAAATAAGGTCCAATTTCCCCGTGTCCCAGTGGAGGAGCTGGAGCTGAGCCTGTGACTGGGAGACAAGCAGCCTAATGTATTAGTTTAGTAATTAACTCCTGTAAATTGTGCATAACAGAGCAATTAACTACTTTTGCCAGGCTTGGGAGGGGGGAGCGGGAAAACCTGTGTGCTCTGGGAGTGAGGGCATGGAACAGATTCCCTAAGCCGGGTCTGAAAAACCCGCTGTTAGTCTTGGGTTATTTCCAGTGACCCCTTGACTCCCATCTTCCTGCCCCCTGCCCGGATTCGGGGCTGGTCAGGCAGCTCTGTTTTTGGAAGGCAGAGGAGACAGATATAATGAATGGCTTTTATTGTGCAATATTTCAACCCCTTTTTGACTGCGTTGGGATGGGATGGAAAATGTTCCACCCCGCGCCGCAGCCAAGATAAATAAAGCGTATTCCCTAAACCTGGCTGTGTGTTTCGCTCAAACTGGCAGTAGTTAGAGCTCCACTCTTAAACAAGAATTTAGTTTGACAATTTTTAGGCCTTGTTCGGCTGAATGTAACAGCCAAAGAAAATACTTGGGAGAAAAAAAAAAAGGAATTAAATAATACATATATTTACAGCATGCAGGTGGCATTAATTTTTTGGGGGTCAGGCTTTTTAGGTTTAAAGATCCCTGTAAAGTTGGGCTGTGGTGTAGATTTTAAAAAAACATTCTTAATTGTCTTTTTTCTTTTTAAATTAGTTTTTTTTTTTTATGAGAATAGTCACTCTTAAGGAAAATACATTTTATGTAGCTCCCCGATGGGTGATAAATCGTTGTGATTCAAGGCTTTAAGAGTTTAGGGTCTACCAAGAGCCTGAAAAATCTGCAGCCACAAGCCCCATCAAAGGAGCAGTAAAAGATCTCGACAGAAGCCTGCAAAGGATTGGCCTTCAACTCCACTGAGTTGGGTTTAAATTCTGCATTGCCAAGCAGTGCAGTGAAGCCCTGGCACTCTGTAGCTGAGATATTCCATGCTGTGCAGCATGTTTGATGGTCTGAACAATCCTATTTGTTGATGAGAATAACAAAAAAGAACAACACCTTTTAATTCAGTCACTGTGCCCGGAGGTCTCTTGAGAGTTTGAACAATGAAGGAGTAAAATTGAATTATCCAAGCAGCCACCTCCCCACCCTACAAAGCTCTTATTCCTCACAATCCCTCTCTCCAAGCAAAAAAACACCCCTTGAGCAGATAAAGTACAAATATTAGTATTTAAAAGTAGATAAATTAGCCTGTTTTTAAAAACCTGATAATGAAATTATTAAAAGCTACACAGGGCCTCAGAGTCTGAGGAGAAGCTGCAGCACAAATGGTGCCTATTCCTCGAAAGCTCTGACGATGCACTAAACTAAACAAGGTAGGAACTGGAAAATTGAGAGTTTTATCCCCTCTGTTCTCTGGGTTTGGGCTCGTGCTGTTCTTGAATTGAGTTGTTGCTCCTTTTCCTTGCTCTTTATATTGCCAGCATGTGGAACATCAGGGTGAAAAACAGGGATCCAATATCCCCATCCCTTAAATCACCTGGGTGACACTGGAGATAGAAACTTTACCCTGCCATAAATAACCTGTCTGTGGCACCCAAATGTTTGGACAAACAAATGCCTTCAGTCCCATGTTCAGCAGGTCAGAAATGCTGGGTTCTGGCAGTAAATAATATTCACTAATGCAAATCTATTAAGGTTCTAAGGGAATTCACATTTGAACTGGGATTTGGAGCTGTTGAGTGGCCTCGGGTGTGCCATTGAGGAAAAAGAAATCGTGTGAGTACACATATTAATGAGGAAAAAAAGGGTCAATTTGCTCTTTCCTCAAAAAAAGAAAACCCTGAAGTACCCAGGGTACGTTTTGCAAGGAAAGCTTTGTAAGGTTTATGTAAGGAGTAGGTAATGTGTACATGGAGCTTATATCAGTGCTAAGCATGACATAATCCCAGCTATGGAATAGAATCCCTGAATGTTCATTTTGCATTTGTTTTTCCCAGCTCTCCCCCTGCTTGCTCCTCACAGAGCTCTGTTGTCCTGGGTTTTCCTGCACCCCCTGCCTTGGGTTTGGAGAGTGCTGCCTCCCGCTCTGCTTCTCTCGAATTTCTTTGTCCCCTCTGTTTCCTGCCCTTGTTTAACACCGATGTCCAGCTCTTCCAGTCACAAAAGTGACACAAATTTGTTCAGAGAGGTGATCCAAAAAGGGAATCAAGCAGTTGGGAGCACAGGGAACATGTTGAGCAATGAAAGGTTGGCTGCAGGAACTTTTCCTGGTCTTTCAGTGGTGCTTCCTCCAAGAGCTACAGAAAGCCTCATTCCCAGCCAGATCCGTGGTGCTCTGTGGTGCCTTGGAACTGCCCCTTTGTGCAGGAGTTAAGAAAATGATCAGGCTTTAGGCAGAATTAAACCTGTGGTTTCTTGCTGACACACAGACTAGCCCGAGCCTGAAATTGTTCCTCTTTTATTAGCAAGGCAAATGTCTGCTTCTGAAAATGTTTTTTTTTTTTTTTTTCCTCATTCCATTAAGGACTGGGGACTTGGGCTGGTAGTCGAGGAGAAGCCTAAAACGAAATCCTAAAACTTTCCATTTCCATCTTTTTAGCCTGCCTTGCTCTCAGCCTTGAGCGCAGCACAACTGGTGTGCCTGTGCCAAAAGCTGTTTAAACAATATTAAGATGTTTTCTTCAAACTTCTCCCTAGGAAGATACTCTTTTTCGAGAGGAATGTTTTCCCTGGAGCATTACATCATGAGCTGGTTCAGTTCTTGGAGTAAGAAATTGGACCAAATGGTGGGGAAGGTCTCCAGGGGAAACATATTTCTGCTGTTAAGTATTCCCTCCAGGAAGCTCAGAAACCACTCACGTATTCCCGTTCTGTCCACATTTAGCCTTTCACCTTGCTGCAGCTGAGCATGGGGAAAGGGGGGCTGGACTTTTTTGGAGGAAATCTGACCCTTCTTTGTTTTTGTCGTTCCGTTGCCCCCTCTCTCCTCGTAGCCTGTGATCCAAGCTGGGGTGATGGGTTGTCTCGTTCCTCCGACAGCGACGCTGCTGAAGGTGCTCTGTGTCTGTGTGCAAGCTGCTAATGAAATCTTAATTAGGGAAACTTCCTCAGAAACTCTGAGTTTAGGAGGATTTTTGAGGATTAAAAGGAGAGGAACCTCTGAGAAGAGCAGAGGATGGAGGGATTTGGGTGGATTAATGGGACAATGTGAACTGTGTGGAGCTGGAGCAGGATTGTTTCCTCCTGTGTGGGGAGCATTTCCCCACCAACCATGGAGGCTCCTGATAAGGTTTCCTATATCAAATGTAGAAACTCTTAGAATGAGGAAGAATAGACTCCTTAAATGTAGCAGTGCAGATCAACAGGTTTTTTATTACTAAGACTTTTTTCTCATATGGCAGCTCTGCTCTGCAAAATTATTCTTTGAGAGCTGCTAGGATGCAATTCCCACTTTGGTGTGAAGGCAAAGGACTCGAGAGCAATTTGGACTTGGAAGATTTTGAATTGTTTGTGTTTAGCTCACACAATTTCCTTAGAGGATATCCAATGAAAATACAAACCAGTGGGATAAAACTTGGAAGGAAAACTCTCTTGGGCAAATATGCCCCAGGGCAGGGCACTGAGTTGTTCAGGAGTGGTTTAAATTGGGCTGTAGGGATGAATTAGAGGAACCTGAATTGCGTGCCCCAGATTCGTTTGATGGGCACAGAGAGAATTTTCATATCCAAACCTTTTGTTTTGCACCTTCAATCACAACTTGTTAAAAACAAAGCCAGGTAAACTTAATTGGATTTGGTTTTCTCACTCAAAGATTCTGACACTTGAAGATCAGAAGAGACTGAAGCGAAGGTCGAGCCCTGCAGATGTTTCCTCTGTTTTATTTTGATACTTAATCTTTCTAAAAAGTGGGGGTTTTCTGGGGCTTTTTTTAAGGAAAAAAACCAAGGCAAATTTTTTGCCTGTTCCTAACAAGAGGCCTCACGAGGCTGGGGCAGCTGCTGAGGGTCTGGCACTGGAATTGGTGACAGGGAATTGGCACAGGCTTGGGGAAGACTTTGGCCAAACCATGTTTCAGTTCTGTAATGAAGTTAAACACACAGTAATTACCCGGTGCTCGTTACTGCTGCATCCAGGTTATGAGGTCATTCCATGACAAAGTGGGGAGTAGATATTTTAATTTAATGGAAGTGTTCAGGGCTTGGAGCAATGGGAATGGATGGTGGAAGGTGTCTGTGCCCATGGCAGGGGTGGCACTGGATGGGCTTTAATGCCCCTTCCCACCAAAACCATTCCATGATTCTATGAAGTTTGGATTCTCCCACCACTTTGATTTTAATCCATAAACTCATTCTGATTGCAGCAAAGTCTGTGTTTGAATATTTCCCAGAATCTGTGGCTCAAAACCCACTTTTTCCAACTCTGAGCTCTGTGGATGCAAATTCCATCTTCCTGCTGCTGGGAACTGAATGGGAGAAGATGAATGTGCAAAGATAGATTTCCTTTTGCTTCCTTTCTCAGCCATTTTTTCAGTGCAGAACAAACTTTTTTAAAGTGATTACACCAGATGATTTAACAGCACGGCCAAATAGTCCCTGTTGATTAAGATGGATGGGAGCTGTATTTGGAGCAATTGTAATTAAGACTCCCGTGGCAAGCAAGGAAAAATAACAAATTAATCTAATAAGAGCTTATGGGGGTACTCTTAAATTGAAAAGTGTTCTGAAAATCCCAAATTCTGTAACACTGGAACGCTGGTAAAATTTTAGTTTATTAAGGCTTTCAGCATTATTAAAAACTCAGATTTGGAGTTTATATTTTGATATTTGTTACTATTAAACTTTAAAAAAAATTATAGCATGAAGATCTTAACTTTTCAATGCAGAATATACATTTTCAGTTAAATTTTTATGAGATGGGCTATGTCTGTGGTCTGGTTTTAATCATCTTTTTACCTGATCGATGTGATAAAAAGCTTTTCTATCATGAAAACATTTGATCCCTGGATTGTATTTTCTGTCTTGGTAAGAATACACTGAAATAAATACAAATTTAGATCTTCTCTCTCCAAATACGCTGAAAAGAAAGTCTGCATGATCTGATGGGCATCACAAGGACTTTTGGTCCTCCCCTTGCTCTGCTCGCCCCGCTCCAGAGCCCTCTTGACTTTGCACAACCCATTTGTACATCAGAGCCTCACTTTCTCCAAGTTTAAAATGAGGTTTCTCCAAGTTTAAAATTTCCCCTCTTAAATTATGTTTAACTGGTGCAAAACCTCTTTTACTGTCACTCTTCGAACCATTTCTGGGCCATTTCTGTCTCTGGGGGCAGAGGTGAAGTCACAGCACTCGTGTCCCTGCTGTTCAGGTGTGACTGCAGAAAACACCCCGACAATTTAAAAGTCTGGGGCTACTCTTAGAAGAGAGGTGGCTTGTTCAGCTTTTGCAAGTCCTTAAGATAATGTCTTTTAGATCCGTGATTGATTTATTTGATATTTATGCAGTTGGCAGGGGGATTTGAAATATAACATAAGCACTTCCTGAGATGTCAGGGCCGCGATGTTCGTGGTCTGAACAAGGATGTAATTCATATCTGCAGGTGCTTGCTCTGGTATCAAACACTCCAATAACATCATGCCTGTGGAATCTGGAGCTCCCCAGTGTCCCATTTGTATCCTGATATGCCCACGTCTTTCCTATGTGTGTTTTTCTTTCTTAAGGAGCTCTCATTTCCTTCAATAGGATATGTTTTATTTCATCCTTTTTCCTGCATTTACTCATATTAATGTCACCGCGTGCACTGGTAATAGCTGGGCTTGGAAATAACCCGTGTATCCCTGAAAACATGGGCCTGAAACCCAATGCCTGGGATACTTTATTGGCAAAGAATTGATGTTTAAGTGAAGGGAGGGGATCATTCCTTGCTGGACTCTGATCTAACCCCTCCGAAGGAGCGTCCAGCAGGCTCAGCCCCAGTACATTCTGCTGGGCAGGGACTCCAACCCTGGCATCGAAGGTTTTTGGGTTTTTTTCCACACCCTTAATGGCTGTGAAATTTGGAACTGGGTGCTGCCAGTTTATCCTGTGGAACAGTTGCGTTGGAAAGGATCTTAAAGCCCATCCAGTCCCACCCCCAGGGACGCCTCCCACTCTCCCAGGTTGCTCCAAGCCCCTTCCAACCTGGCCTTGGACCCTTCCAGGAATCCAGCAGCAGCCCCAGCTGCTCTGGGGATTCCACCCCAGCCCCTCCCCACCCTCCCAGGGAAGAATTTCTCCACACGATCCAGCCCAGAGGAATCTACACCTTTCTAACAGGTTGAGGCTGCAGGTACCTTTGGACTTCTCTTAGGGGAATTTATTCAGAGTGAAAGGACAGAGGGCTCAGCTGGTGAGGGATCTTTGGGCACTCTCCGGGCTGGATTTACAGCTCTACAGCTACCAAGGAGTTTTTCTTGCTCTTTGTGTGCCACGAGGTACCTTTTTGTACCTCCTTTCCTTCAGCCCTTTCTCCCATTTCGCTCCACTTCTGAACACTGAGTTCAGTTCACAAATTCTTTAAGCAGTAGCAGTCTCTGCAGTTGCTTTGCAAAACCCGTTGGCACATTTGGTGAGATGCAGTTCTCAGGTGCTGGGGACAGAAATGCTGTTAGCATTCCCCTGAGCCTGCAGCGCCCCATTCCACTCTCTGGGGTGAGCCTTAACGAGCTCAGACGAGGACAAGGTCCCTGCTTGGAAGGATCTGAGCCTTACCCTGGAGATGATTGCAGGCAGGGCTCAGGGAAGAGCTGGAGCTGTGTCAGCTTCGAGATCGGGGGAAGTTCTTCCCCCAGAGGGTGCTGGCACTGCCCAGGCTCCCCAGGGAATGGGCACATTCCCAAATCTGCCAGAGCTCCAGGGGTGCTCAGGGTGAGATTTTGGAGTGTCTGGATCAGTGATCCTGGCCCTTCCAGCTCTGGACATTCCATGATCCAACAACAGGGATCCCATCCCTGCAGCTCCAAAATGCCACAGTTATTTCTCACTCTGGAGGCCCCTTTGGAGCAGTGTTTTGATTAAATATCCAGAGTGTTCAGTGCACGAAATCTTTTTATTTCCTGTCATTATCTCGGTACAATCATGAGCGCCTCTTTTATTATTTTTATGGATATGCTCATCAGCTGTAGCTTTTCCCATCCCATTGGGAATTTCCTTGCCCTGAAAAGCTGAACCTCACACTATCTGGTAGAAACTGAATTTTTTCCCCAGCTGGTGAGTGCAGCACCAGCATCTCCCATTAACAGACCTCAGCTGGGGGAAATATTACAAACCATAATCTGCTGGAACAACCCACTGGGGTGAGTTTGTGCTTTCCTGGAAACTCTCACAGGTGCCTCGGCTGGGACATGGCAATGAACAGAAATAAAGGAATAAATACACAATAAAAGAGTCTTGCTTGTAACTTGAACTTGTGCTTTACAAGGCAGAAAAATCTCTTTTTATACATTTTGCTATAAAACCAGCCTAAGTTTAATGTTTGTTTGTAGCATGAAGGGATTTTTGTTATCAGTCTTTAGCTGGAGGAGAAATCCCACAGTCACAGTGGAAGCAACCCTTTTGTTCCAAATCAGGTAGATTTCTTTTCCTGAGACATTTTTGCATTAGGCTCTGCATAAACTGGATTAATTTGGGATCAATCTTTGTTGTGTTAGGCTGACTTCACCTGAGGCTGTTTGCTTTGTTCTTATCTGATAATTTTAGACACAGGAAGGTCCAAAGTGCTAATAATTCCACAAAATAAACCTGTAAAGGATGCGTAGCTCTGTGACAAAGTCAGTGCAAAGAAACCACCTTCTTCCAAAAGACTCGAATTAAAGAGAGACACTTCAGAACTATACAGGGGCTGTGCCCCAAAATGTCCTTTATCCAATTTAGTATTGCAGTGCAGCGACACTGAAATGTGCTGTGGGCTGGGAGGAGGAAAATGCCCTCGGCAGAGGTGAGGAGCACAAATTATTGGGGTTACAGAACACTTACCCCCCCTCACACACACACACACACACAGATGGGGCTGGGCAGAGGCAAACCCAGAGTTTTCATGTTCTTTCCCTCTCACTGTTTATAAATAGTGGAACTGCAATTTCCGGCTGTCCCCCAGGGCAGCTGTCACAGTGGCCAGTGGCAGAGGGCCAGCTGGACTCGGGAGCGAGCCCTGGTGCCACATCCTCCTCCCACCTGCCCCAGCCCAAGCTCTGCTTCGGCTGAGTCTTGATAGCTCTGCCTTTCTCCGATTTCCCCCTTCCTCTGTCACCTTGACTCGGGCTTTCAATTTAAACCTTTTCTCCACAATCCAGCCTAGAAAAGGGACAAGTTTTGCTGTGGGTAGAGGAGGACAGGGAATCCAAGACTTGAACTCAGCTATGAGGGGGGAATGAAACAAAGCAAAGAGGATTTAATTTAATTTCCTCTCTTCAGCAGGTGGAACAAGTCTGCCTGCCTGCCTAAAATACACATTCCAATCCTCCCCTCCATGGAGCCTCTTCTTTCTCTTTAGATTTTCCATTTATCTGGCAAGACTTCAGTTCATCTCTCCAGAGAAGTAAGCAAATGCAGTTTTTTATTTTGTCTTCATAAGTGTTTCAGATATCCTGGAGCTCCTCATTCTGCAGGACAGGTTTTCCCTTCTCAATTACTGGATGTGCTGAAGGGAAGTAAAGGAATAAACAAGGATAAAATTTAAACTTCCAGGAGTGCCCAGGGCCTGGCCCCCTTCAGGGATGTGCAGCCCAAAACCACCCTTAGCTGGCAAATCTCTGCAGACAGAACCCTCTGAAAGGTTAAATATTGAGAAAAAGGACATTGGGACATGCTGGCCCGTCCTTTTTTGGTTGGATTTACCAGTCAGGGAGCAAGGAATATTTAGAAACATTATACACAGGCAGAGAGTTCAATAGCAGTGATTAAATGACTCTGATGAACCCAAAACAGATTAAAAAAATTCACAGTTTTAACACCCACTTTTACAGTGGAGGTGGCTACAACCCCAGATACACTAAAATTGAGGAAGGACAATGATGGAGGGGCCATGGTGCAGCTTGTGTGTGAATAAAATAAAACAATAATTGTAGGTGTTAGTGAGGGGATTGGTCTCCTGCCCTGCAGTGGTTGTGCTCAGAGCTGTCAGATGGTTTTGGCTGGTCATGAAAGAAGGACTCAGCTCTGGTATCAAATTTACCTTGATCCTGCTGTGGGGTTTGTTTTAGGATGATTTTCTTCTTGGAAGTTCTGGAGGCTCCTGGATTCTCTCCAAAGCCTTGACTCCCCAGCTCCTGCCCAGCTGCAGGCCCAGTTTACCTGCCTGGGCTCCCAGTCTCTTCCAGAGCAAGCCACCAAGTCCACATTCCGATCCCCCCAAATTCCAACCTGAGCTCTCCTTTCAGCCTTCTGCAATTAGGGTGGGGAGGACTGGGGTGTTTGGTCATCCAGGACATGAACCACATGTGTCTTTGGGCTTTGAACGGATTGAAAATGGGAATTTGAGCTTTAGAGGACACGGTTTTGCTTTTGCTGTGCACCTGGATGGAGCCAAATCCACCCAAACGAGTGGCAGCACCATCCAGCTCCTCACACTGCCAAGCTGGAAACGATCTTCGAGGGTGGAGGGGAAAGGAAAAGTTATTAAAAGCAGGAGAGCTCTCAAGGACCCCAACTTTTCATTTCATTCTTATGAAGAAGCTCTGAATCCAACAGGGAAAAAAGCACTGGGAGTAATTATCCAAAATGGGTGGCATAAACCCGAGCAGAAAGTAATACATTAGTTTTAAAGCTGCTCATCTCAAACTGTGAGTTAGATTTATTTGACCTGCATTTGGGAGCAAATATTAATGAAAGGGCGAAGGCAGCTTATGGCTCTTTCAGTTCTTTCATTTCCCACTAGATGTCTCCGGTGGAAAAACTAATTAGGAATGTTCTTGATTTAATTTGGAAAAAAAAATTGGATTAAGTTTTTTGGTGGGTTTTTATTATTATTATTATTATTTATTTTAAAGTCTTGCAGCTTAACCCTTGATCTTTCTTCAGTAACTACTTCAGCATCAAGCATGACAAGAGGCTGCTTAGAAATGATTCAGTTAGTGAATATTGGGGTTTTTTTAAGTAATAAAGAGTTGTCCAAGTATTAGGAGAAGGAAATCTTTATTCCCACAAATTCTTTGGCTGGAATCTGTATCTGCAGAGCTGGAAGAGAAGTTCAGGAATTGGTAAATCTCCTTGTTTTTTTTTTTTTTTTATTTATCCCTATGCTGGCAGTGTGCATTTGAGCTTGGATCTCCTTTGGGAGTTTCTCCTTCAAGACCAGCTTTATAAAAAACAAAATCTGTGCGAATCTCCAGAAATGTTTTGTCTGACTTGCTGTTTATTAAAAATAATGGGGCTCTAAGTAGATGTAAGGCTGCACCCAGATGGCTCTGGCTGCAGAACTGAGGCTTCATCCCAGAGAAGAGCCCGTTTTCCTGTGGACAGGAAGCCTTGAGGAGTGGGGTGGCACCTTGGCGAGCAGTGGCTCGATATCCAAGAGTCACTGACCTGCTCACACATCATTCCAAACAAGCTTGGTTGGGGTTTCCTTCTGTTTTAAGCCTGGCTCTTGGTACTATCTGAGGGATTTCTTTACCTGCTGAGTATTTCACTGAAAGAATTCAAGAATTTATGTTCGGAACAAGCAAAAATCCATCTCCACTCCTGCCATTTGGGAGGTGAAGAATTAATTCCAAATATCAAGCTGGACGAAGGCTCAGGGAGCTCCTTCAGAGTTGTGAATTTGCTTTTCCTTTGATTTCCCCAGTCCAAGTGTGGAATTTGTCCCTCAGTCAGGCTTCAGCCTGTAATGATAGTTTAGGGTTTTAGGGAAGCTCAATGTGTATTCCAGAAATTCTTTGTTGAATTTACAGGCTAGATATCTCAGTAAACCCAGGAATCCCTGGCATGGCAGGAGTGTGGGGATACAGACATGGGGAAGGCTTTAATAAAAGCCGTGAGTAATAATAGTAATAATAATAATAAGAAGAAGAAGAAGACAAAGAAGCAAACAACCCCCCACTGCCTGTCACCACAAAATGAAGGTGCTCCCTGGGAAATGAATAATTGCCCTCTGTGGACCACCCAGCACCTGCTGGTGCATCCTGCTGCCATTGCCATTTGAAAATGGTGACTTAAATTATAGCGTTATAAGGAAAAGCATCAAACATTTGTCTTAACAATACAACAAACAACAGCCACCTAAACTGAAACGTCCTCATAGCTCTTACCTAAATACAGACTTGTAATGGATGGCAGAAAAAAGTGAGCAAAAATTATTCTCCCCAGAAAACAATACATCTTTTTTTTCCCAATTAATGACAATGAACCACAAACAAATGTTTCAAAAGAGGCAATGACATTTTTCTTTACTTCACTCTGGTGCTCTTATTGCTGGGTGCTGGGATGCAATTTGTGGAGAATGAATATTCTGTGGTCAATTCTGTGTTAAACATCTCAAAGATAATTTCCCAAAATGGTCAGGGAAAAATGTTGATGTTCCATTTAGTTGAATACTCCTAAATTTAATCTCTCTGAGTTCGAGCTGTGTAATATTCTAAGTTTAAACTGGGTGATGTTTCTGAGCAGTTGATTTCACTGAATATGCTGGGAAAAAAAAAAATTCGACTTTTTAATGAATTTTTCCATTTGTGTTTACTTGGGTTTTAAGGTCTGTCTGCTTAGATGGGTATGGAGCTCCTAAAAATCTGGTCTTTCCCATTTAATGAGTTCACTGGTGTTTGCTTGTGCAAATATGGAATGAGGGAGGTGATTCCTTCCAATGCACCTCAGGAAATCAAAGGCTCCCTAATTCAGTGAAGCACCTGGGCCCTCCTGAGGTGCTGAGAACAATCTGATTTATTTTGCCTTTTGGCAGCATTTCTTAGCTCTGACTTGGAGCTGTCACTGGCAGTGCTTGGGTTGTTTGTGGCATAGACAAAACAGGCTCTTACCTGCCTGGGAGAGGCCTCACCTGAGCTGGCTGAGGTGTTTGGGGTACAGGAAACCCCATGGAACTCACCTGGATCAGGAGGAAAATAGCAGTGATTTCTAGCCAGGGTGGACACTGCACTGGTAGGACAGAGCTGGGACATCAGGAACCTCAGGTGGGACAGACCTGGGCTGGGTAAAGAGCGCAGACTGTGGAGCCAAGGAGTCATGGAATGGTTTGGCTCAGAGGGAACCTTAAAATTCATCTCATTCTACCCCCTGCCAAGGGCACAGACAGCTCCCACTATCCCAGGGTGCTCCAAACCCCGTCCAACCTGGCCTTGGACATTGCCAGGGATGGGGGCAGCCTCAGCTTCTCTGGGAATTCCCTCCCAACCCATCTCCACCCTCCCAGGGAGGAATTTCTCCACAGTATCCCATCCAAATGTGCCCTCTGGCAGTTCAAAACCCCTGCCCCTTGTCCGGTCTCTGTGTCCTTATCACTTCTTCCTCCTTTTTAGCAGCCCCCAATTTGTTCCCTGGACAGTTTTGGGTTTTGTTTCACTGATTAAACAGCACCAGCATCCAAAACCCAAGGAACTAAAGCTCCAGCAAAAGCTGTCCTTTTGCTTCCCTTTCTTCTACTTCCTTTCACTCCTCTTTCTCTTTTTATCAGTTTATTGCTTTTCAAACCGTGTCCTGTCCTCCAGTTTGGCCAGTGAGTGCCAGTGCCAGTGCCAGCCCTGGCTCTGTGCTGCTGGGAGAGGGAGGGCTCTGGGCGCAGCCCCGGCGGGTCCCCAGGCTTGGCAGGAGGCTGTGGGCACCATTCTAATTAGATAATAGAATAATTTCATATGCAATTGGAAGTGCTGCAGGGGGAAGAGAGGAGAGGTGTTTGGGAAAGTGGATTGTAATTACTTGAGCTGGAATTTGGCCAGGACACGGGGGTTACTCTTGCGAAGAGCACCGGGGGAGCTGCGATGAGCACAACGAGTCGGATCGCAGTCAAATCCTGATTTAGGAGATGCAGCTCTCACAGCCTGGTGCCTGCCCAGAGCACCCGCCCAGCACTGAGCAGAGCCACCAGAAAAACCACAAGCAATTTTCCATGATAGAGGTGAAAAGGAAATAGAGGGGAACTGGGAATGGTTTTTTATCCTGCCCCAAATTGTCCTTGACATTTTCTGCCACGCTTTCCCCTTGAAACAAAAAAGATTTGATGGTGTGGGAGCTGAAATTTGAAGTCTGGTGGCTAAAATGATCTGATGGTTACGTGAGGGACCACAAAAACAGTGACTTTGGCACCACTTCCAGTGGAAGATGGGCTGTCTGACTTGGTAGAAACCCCCGGACTAAAATGTGAGCCTTGATCAGGCTGAACAGCCCAGAACTTTGAATTTTCAGAAGAAGGCCGTGTCAGCAGGTGAGACTCTGACTTCTACTCTCCAAAAAAGAACCTCTCTTATTTTCACCCTTACTGCTGGTCAGGAAGATATATACCCCCCCAAATAATAGCAGTTTCCTTGTGCTGGAGTTATAGTGGTTTGTGATACAATAAACAGCACCCTGTCATAAGTCTGGGATAAAAAATGGCCTGACATTTCTTTAAAAGTAAAGAGAAACACCACTGCAGCAATGACCTCTGGGCAAGGGCACAGATGTTTTGCATGGTGGGGGAAACTGTGGTTCCAGGCTTATCCATGAGGATATATTGCTTACTTTTCACAAAGAGTTTTCCTGAGAAATTACAGTACATTAAGAAAGAGAGCCCCCGGCTCAGCCCTTCAGTGCTCATTTTTTAAGTGATAGAAAGCAGAATAAATGGAGCAGGGTAGGTTGGTGACTTTTGTTCTCTCTTCTGTTCATTCACTTTGCACTTTAAAAAAATTCTCAAGTCCCTCGTGGTCCAAACTGGGTGGAATTCTGAAGAATAAAATGGAAAAGTTTTGTATTTCAGCACAAGTTTGAAGAATTGCCCGAGTGTTTGGATATTCATCAGCACCAGTTTGCAGGAATGGAGTGGGGGATCCTGCCATGGTAGTTTATTTATTGGATTTCTTTTCTTTCCAGCACACAGGAAAACAGCTGGTGGGGTTCAGTGCCACCATCCAGCCCTGAAGTGCTGTCTGGGGTGTCCTGGCTGAAAGGTTGGAGGCGGATTTCCAGCACCTCATCTCTGTGCAGGGAGGACAATTTAACTTCATGCTGATGGCTCCAGTGGTGCATTTGACTCTGGATGCCCAGATATTCACGCATCATCACCAAGGAAATCTAAAACCCATTTCCCTGAGGGTTTTCAGCCTCCCTGCTCCGTTCCCCTGGGGCTCTGTGCAGGTGGATCCCTGTTCCTGTGTCAGCCAGGGCAGAGACCCACAGAACTCCCTGAGCCTGGGGGAAATGGACAACTGAAAATGTTCCTGGACACTTCAAGCCCACGGAACTCAGAATGCCAGGAATCCTCCAGTCCCCTCTGGCCAAGCAAGGATTCAGACTGATTGATTTAAGCTGAAATAGCTGTGATAATTTCAATATTATTCAATTAAATATTTTCAAACTTCCTAATTTAGGTATGAGGGTAATCCAAAATCTGGGCTGGTTAATCTTAACATGATGAGCTGGAAGCTCTGGAAGTTCAACAGCTGCTTGGTGGATTTTTGAAGACCTCCTAAATCAAGAGCTGGAGCTGAGTTCAGGAGCCCTTTTCCCAGGTTAGAGCCCACAAACAGTGGCAGCTGGGAGAGAAATGTCTATAAAGGAAGATTTTTATTTTTTTTTTGTGACTTCTCCAGGTTGCTAGGGCTGCTTCCCCAGGTTTCTCCAAGCTACATTCAGCTGTAGCGCTGCAAGGCCATTCTCCACTTCCAGCCCCTCGCCTGAGATGGTTCCCTGCCTTGGAGGGTCTGCGTTTGAAGAAGAAAAGTTGATTTGTAAGTACACTGAGAAGCTTTTCTTCCCCAAGCAGCATCTCAAGAAGTTTTGTGGAGGAAGCACAAAGAGTGTTAAGCTCTTTATTTTCCCAACATCATACAGCAAAGCCAGGAAAAACCCACAGTTCCAGGGATTTTGTTCCAGTGTTTTATGTGTCAGACCAGCTTTTTCAGGTGTTTCTAGCCTGGTGACAGAGGAAAGTGACCAAAGTCCAGCCCCTGTTGACTAAAATGTTCTTTAGCCCTCCCTGGGAACCTTGGGGATTTTTGCAGAGTAAGGAACTCAGGAGAGCTGGGAGAGCCACTGTGAGGCTTGGTCCTGGTCCAGCAGGGAGCAGGGAGCAGCCACTGCTCTCTCTGCTTATCAGAACCAATTTGATCAGCTCTATCGCTTTATCAGAACCATTTCTGGTTGGCTTTGCTGTCAAACAACAGAATGTTCGTTACCATGTGGGCCCAGTAAAGCTCACAACCCCAAACTCATCTGTCACTGGTGGGGTGGAAAATGTTTATCCCCATCGCCTGGGCCAGGAGGTGATGGGGGAACATTTTCCTGCTCCCCAGCCAGTGGCCAGGGAGGGAGAATTGACTTCTCTGGCACCTTGTTTAAAGGATAAAGAGGGGGAGACATCAATCTGCTCGGTCTGGAGATCTGAGGGCCTCCGTGTGGGGCTAACAGGGGTTGATTGAGTTGCTTCAAGTGAAGTTTTATCTTTAAGTGTTTCTTCTTTAAAATTTTTTTTAAAAATTTATGAATTTTGTTTTCTTTAAACGTTTTGATTAAAATGTTTTCTCACAATGTTTTTTTTTTAAATATTTATTTCTTTAAACATATTTCTTTAAATATTTTTTCTTTAAACTTTTTTCTTTTTTTTTCTTGAAATGTTTCTTTAATTTCTTTTTCTGCAAATGAATTTTTCTGAAAATTATTTTTTCTTCAAATATTTTTAATGTTTATTATTTTAGTGGTTTTTTCCTTAAATGTAGGTTTTTTTTCCTATGGTTTTGGTTTGCTTCCTATTATTTTGATTGACTAAATATGAATTAATCTCTCTGTTGGAATTTATATCAGTGCTTGACTCATGGGATCTTCCTTCTGTGTTCCTCAGCCCTTATTTTTCTATATGTGCTATCACGGATTTTGTGACCTTTTTGTCCTTGTGCTGGCACCAACATTCAAAAGAGTTTTTTAAAAAATAGCATGTAAATAATAGTTAAATTCTAGTAGGAGTCACCACTTGGGAAGTTTGGGGGGGTTAATAAGTGAAGGTCCAAGGATGAGTTGCAATTTTTTTCTGTGGGGAAACTGAGGCAGGGAAACTTTCTGGGGTCATCTGGCAGGTGATGTGAATGTCTGAGCTGTTTTTATTGGCAAACACTGAGCCAATGTGTGATTTAACCCAATATCCATAAATCTCCAGGGGCAGGATGGGGAATAACAACTCCTCCAGGCCCAGCTCCTGCTTCCCTCTCGCTGTTGTGAACTGGGGACTCAAAAAGGGGCACAAAACCTCCCATTTTTCAGAATTAACACTGTCCCATGCCGTGGCTTTGAATAAATGACATTAAACACTTTCATCTCTGGACAAACTGCAAAAGGGAACTTGGATCACACACTGTTCATGACAAAAGGAAAGTTTTATCTTTCCCAATGTATGTTAATTTAGTGCTCTTTTAAATGTCTCTGTTCAGGTTTTCACCCCTTGACCACTGCTTGATCCATGAAATTGCCGAGCAAACCCTTTGTTTGCCATTTGGCACAAATTTCATCTGCTTTCCCCTTCTCTTTCATCTTCCAGCCAGTTCTTCAAACTAATTAAAGGAACTTAGACTTGACCCAGGCTGTCCTTTCACTGGACTTTTCAGTCAACAGGAAAAAAAAAAAAATCCCTTTATCTGGAAACCAAACAACAAGCAGCTGATAACACAGTGGAATAGGAGTTCAGGGATAATCCAAAGGGAACTGAGTTGGGCTGAGACAGGGATTTTTGGGCAGTTGTTCAGAGCTGGGATTTTGGTGTATATTTTTCATCCACGAGATGGCAACAGCCAGCCACCTACAGAGCTCTCCAAGCAGGAATTTGGCCTTCCCTCCTTTATCTCAGGAACTTTCTGGGAAGGTTCAGCACTGAGTGACCTTTGCTGCCTTGGACTCTGTGGAAAAATGTCTGAGCCATGTCCGACGTGCTACCTTTGTTTAAAGAGACCCTGCCAGGGTGTTGTAGGTCTGTCACTGCCACCCCTGGGGAAGATTTCCAGCAGAACAGATTTTCTGAAAGGCATTTTATCTCGCTGCACGTGTAGGGCTGTTTGGGAAGGGCTGTTGTTCCATGTGCTGAGTGAAAGGCTGCCTTGAGGATCTGGCTTTGGGGGTGGCTCTTGGCCCAGCATCGATTTCCCACCTGTAAAACCGGGGTGCTCAAAATTCCTTTTTGTGAAACAGTGAGAAAAGCTTGAGTGTCCAGGGCAGGGAATGGAGCTGGGGAAGGGCTGGAGCCCCAGGAGGGGCTGAGGGAGCTGGGAAGGGGCTCAGCCTGGAGCAGAGGAGGCTCAGGAGGCCCTGGTGGCTCCGCACAGCTCCTGCCAGGAGGGGACAGCCCGGGGGGCCGGGCTGTGCTCCAGGGAACAGGGACAGGAGGAGAGGGAACGGCCTCAGGCCGGGCCAGGGGAGGCTCAGGGTGGGCACCAGCAGGAATTTCCCCATGGAAAGGGTGGGCAGGCCTTGGAACTGCCCAGGGAGGTTTGGAGTGCCCATCCCTGGAGGGGCCCCAGGAAGGGCTGGAGGTGGCACTCAGTGACAAGGTGGGGATTGGGCACGGCTGGGACTCCATGGTCTGGGAGGGCTTTTCCAACCTCAATAATTCCATGTTTTTGTGATTCCATAATGTTGCTGTATGAGAAAGGCTACTGAGCATGTGCTGGAGATGTTTTTGTTTGCTTTGTGTTTTGGAAAGTCGTGTGAAGGGAATTCAAAGGCCTGGCTTGCTGAAAGATGCTGTTGAGTGGCAAAATACTCAAGACCTGTGTGTCCCCAAGAAACCAAAGCAGTGTGAGCAGTACCTTCCCTGCAACTGCCCTGGCAGGAATTTCTCTTTTGAGGCACAAACACCTTCCAAGATATTCTACCACAAGAGCCAAGGGGCTCTTTTTGGTGTTTACTTCAGGTGCACTTGAGCATTTTCAGTGTAGGCCTGACACCATCACCTCTCCTCCTTGATCTACACAAGTCCAGGCTAGAAATGGGACACTCGGACCATTTCCACAAAGATTTTGCAGCTGAGGGAGCCTTGTGGCTTTCCCCTGTGTGGATTGAGCTATGTGTTATCACTTTAAAACCAGCAGGCTCTGGGCTGGGAGGGAGGTGTGGAGCCTTCAATAATCAGACTGGAGAGTGCCCAGGGACACCACAAATGAATCTTCACTGAAAGATGGGCTCAATATTTAAAATGAATGCACCCAGCTGGTGAGCTTGCTCTCCACCATAAGGCCCAAAGATGCTCACCTGTGCAGGGGAGTTCTGGGCAGTTCCAGGTGTTGGTATTTTAACCAATTTTGGAGAGTCCTCAGAACTGAACGTGAGGCCCAGTGGAGGGAATGTGTTTTCAAACCACTTTAAATAATTTAAAAGTGCAAATCAAGTAAGCAAAGGCATCAAACCAACCCATTTAGTGTGGTGAATCCTGCAGTGTTTGGTGTGAACACCATGGGCAGGGACACCTTCCACTATCCCAGGTTGCTCCAAGCCCTGTCCAACCTGGTCTTGGACACTTCCAGGGATGGCGCTGCCATGGGAATTCCATCCCAGCCCCTTTCCCCCCTCACACAGAGGAATTTCTTCCCAGTACCCTATCTAAACCTACTCTCTTTCAGTTTCAAGCCTTCCCCCCTTGTCCTGTCATTGCATCCCTGATAAGGAATCTCTAGGAAAGAGAAAAATAATAACAAAAACTAAGCACAGTTAAATCCTATGCTTCTTTCTTATGTTTGACATCACTTTTTTTCCCTTTGTGCTTCAGATTCTCGTCTTGAAAACCTGCCGTGGTTTTATTTTCCGTTCCCTTCAAAGTTCTCTGGGATTTGCTGGTGAAGAGTCTGAAGTTTATCTCTGATGATCTGAATGTTCCTTCTGGGAAGGAGGAAGCCATTGACATCTGGCCTGAATCTCCATTGCTCTGTTGAGATGCTTGGATCCTGAATTAAAGCTGTCAGGCTCTTGGAATTGTGCATTAGAATCTGCACTTCGCAGCTGCACTCTGGAAGGGGATTTTTTTGAATCCTGGGAAAGATTTGGATTGAGTATTTGGTCTTAGTCTTTAACTGGTAGAGGCTGAGGATGGTGTTTGAAGGTTCAGCAGTTCAGGGGGTGTTTTATTTGCTCAATAATGGAGCAGAGAAATCTTCTGGCAAAGTTTTCCTTTGAGAACCTGGGGGTTGCTAAAACCTGGCTGTGATTTGAGGCCTGGAATGGTATTTTGGGGTGGGGAGCAGGGGAGAAACAGGGAATAAGGTGTCCAGAGCACCGTCAGCTATGGAAAGGAAGCTCTGGCAGTCGGGTGCAGATTTATCCCCCACCCTCTGCTCAGTCTCCAGGCACAGACGGGGATTTGTTGGCATCGCCCAGGTAGCGCTGGGAAGTGTGAGGTCGTGGAACATATGGGCTGCAATATCACAGCACGGTAGCCTGTGTGAGGGAGGCAGCAGCTCAGAAAATATCCCTGTTTTTGTCAGTTTAAATACATGTTGTTGGAGGCAAAACATTTGCATTGGGGAAAAAAAAAAAAATATAGAAATGCTCTGCAGTGCGTGTCTTGAAGAGATTCCCCTCCCCCTCCCAATTCATGTTGTGTTTCTGCAGCTGCAATTAAGAACAAAAAAACCCCAAGAGAAACCCAGAAAAGTTTGTTGTTCTAAAGAACACCTCCAGTGCAAGAAAGTAAATTAAGGTTTTGGGGAAGAGAAGTCAATGAGAATCTCCATTGCTGGAATAAGTTCCAAGGAATAAATGAAGAGTCTGGTTGTGAAGGATCATGAGCCCTTTCTGCACTGTCCATGGCCCCAAAGGAGTGCATCTGAGGGCAAATTCCATAATATAGAAAAAATATATATACTATATATACTAGATCTTACAAATATAGAACATAGGTAATATAGAAAGTATATATGGCTCTGATTCAAAATCCAGTGTTTTAGAGGCTGCAGATTTTATGATTTTAAACATGGTAATAGTTTTAAATTTTGTTGAAGGGGCTGGTCCTGTGTTGTTGCCATCAGTGGGACGGTGAAATTCCAGCCCTATTGGTTCTCCTTGCTTGTTGCTGAACCAAACTCCAGCTCTTGTCACTCCTTTGGAGAATTTGGCTTCAAATGCCTTTTGCATTATTGTAACCGACAAGTCTAAGACACTGCCTAATGTTAATGCTGCTCATTGCTGCCAATTATAATCAGAGCTAGTCAAAATAAACAAATTAAACAAATAAACATGTCAAAACATCTCAGTCCTAGAGAAAATAAGCCAAGTCTGAGCCCTCTCAGCGCTGCAGCATAACTGATGTGCTGCGAGTTGTGAAATCTTCCATCAGGTTTCCACCAAAAGGTTTTCCACCTTTTTTTGGGGGGGGGAAGGGAAGAAAAGTTGGGTCAGTTTAGAATTACGGCCGAGTTCTGCCCTGCTCAGGAGGCTGCAACTGAAGCCAAATGAAACCCAAATGTTCCTTCAGCTTCTTCACCCACCCTAATGATCATCTGCTGTATGTTTTAAATGGTTTTTAGTGTTTGGGTTTGGGTGGGGTTTTTTTTTTTTGTTTTGTTTTGTTGTGTTTGAGTGATTCTTTGCTGTCAGAATGCCAAGATGCTAAATCATTGTTAGGGGCTGGACAAGATGCAGGTGTAAACACCCCAAATGAGGCTATGCACATCAATATAAGACATGCTGGGACCGTCCCAAAAGGTAAATGCAGTGCAATTTAAATTAAAAGCATCCCGGGTTTAAGAGAAAAATACACTAAATACACAAAACTTCTTTTTGCTGCACAGAGAGGAGATCACAGCCTGGATTTGCTGAGAATTGGTGGTAATGGGAGAAGAGGGCTTTTTTTTTTTTTTTTTAAATGGTATACTAACCTTAAAAATCTGTTGAGAGGTTAAAGGAAAAAGCTGTCGCTTTAGACAGGTGGTTCTTGTAAAGAGGTGATCTTTTAAAGTGCACTCTTAGCATGTCAGAGTCTGGGCAGAGATAAAGCTGTAACACAGGTGAGTGCTGGGACTCTTCTGGTGTCTGTCATAGGGCTTTAAAATCCCATTCAGAACTTGCATTTGGACAGGCACTTGCTTTTTTTTTTTTAATATAAGACACATGCAGCAAATACCTGCTTCAAGTAGAAATGAACCCTGGCAATGTAAAGCCCAGAAACCACGGCCTTGCTTTCACACACCTTGGGCTATCCCTGTGGGTGAGTGGGATCAAAGCACCAACCGGTGGGGGATTTCTGGTCCTGGATTTCTTGGGAATGAGCCCCTGTCTGTTGTAAATGGCTGCGATCCCACCGAGATCAGGTATTCCACATTCTCCAAGGGGATGGAGGTGTGAGAGAGAGAGAGAGAGAGAAATGTCCTTGAGGAGCCATCACAGAGCTGCTCGACAAATCCTTATTCAACCCTGGAATAAAACTGGGGAAGCAGCAGTGTCCTGCTAAAGGAAAACTCAAACAACTTCTTTGAGGTGCAATTTGGAGAGTGTCAATTCCCCACCAAAAAAAAAAAAAAAATACAGCAGATTCACAATTCTTCCTCATCTCCCTCCCTTCCTTTTCTTCCCCCCACAATGTTTTTAAAGCGTGCAGGGGCTGGGGGAGCAAAGGAGCCCCATGCCTTTGAAATGCTGTTTGCTGCAGACAGTGCAGAGAATCTCGGTTATTAACAGCCTCTCACAAGACAGTTATTTTTGGAGTGGCCTCTGAGGAGGCAACCTCTTGGAATCGAGCTCATTTATTCTTCGTTTCACTGTCCTGCCATTTCCTGCAGAGAGAGGGGAAAAGTGAAACCACATGTTTGGAGGAGCGAGTGTAGGAAACCCCACTGAAGACAAATGACTGCTCCTCTCCCCTGGCAATTAGTCAGGGCCGGGCCGGGTGCCAGCCCAGGTGTTCCCGACTGTGTATAAATTTGCCAAAGAACAATGAAAATAGCAGCTGATTGTGCTGACAGATTCTTCTGGTAATTTCCTGTTGTTTGGCATCTTCAGGTTACTTTCCCACAATTATGGGTCCTGATGAAGTCCTGGGCCTTCAAATCCATTTTTTTTCACTGGGAACAAAGTAATTGTGTGTGTGTAGACCAACCCTGCTCTGCTCTCCAGCCCCTGCCTTTCCTCCTCACTGCCAGATGTTTTAATTTAATTCATTTTGCAAAATACATATTTCAATGAGTCTGAATTTAAAAAAAAAACCACACCCC
>VWZN01011326.1:78109-93587 GCA_013396955.1 Regulus satrapa
TCCCCCAGCTCAGCTCTGAGTGCCATTCCCCCAAAGCTCCTCATCCTTTCCACCCCCAAAATCAAACCCAGCACGGCACAGGCAGCACATGGGGGGAATTAAAGGCTCCTTCCCCCAAAAATCCAGACCTGACTGAAGGAACACCTCCACCCCGTGGGATGTGGGATGAGTTTGGGGCTGTTTGCTCCACATTGAGCATTGAGTCATCTCCCACGCTGCCTGTGCCTGCCTGAGCCCCCGGAGAGGAGCGCTCCGGCTCTGGTGGCTGCTGAATTAAACAATGAGAAATATATGCCAGCTCTTTCCATTTGCTTATTAATAGGTTCTGTGTCTCGCGCTCTAAGGGGATTGTCCTTGCTTTGGAATTGCTGGCGGGGAAGCATTCAAGCATTCAGTGCCTGTAAATGGAGAAAAATGGGGAAGGAGAGGAGAGGGTTTCAGGGAAGGTTGGACAGTGGCTTCAGAAACGTGAGGCTTTGCAGAAACAGGGATGCTCGGTTTCCAGGAACTTGGTTTAAATGCTCAGGGACTCTGTAAATCAAGCACTCCCTGTAAATCGTGTGATTTCCTGATACCACAAGGCAATTCCTTGGGCTGGAGCATCTGTGCATTCGTGGGACACTCACTCCACTGTGAAATTCCTAGTTTAGATGAACAGGTTCAGTGTAATATTGTATGAAGACAGGACTAAATATTTTATCCTCTTCCCAAATTCCCAGTGATTTGTGAATATGGGTAATATTTGTGAATGCAGACATGACTTTTCAGGTCCTTGTTCCACTTTAAACTCTGAACTTTAAATTCTTGGTTCCCAGTAAATCCTTTAGGGTTTGAAAATCTCAGTTTTGGGGTGGTTGTTTCAAGAAATTTCTAGTGGTTTAACAAATACTTATATGCTCCTGTCAAGCTCACTGAAGTTTCATTGTTTAAAAGGCTGATTTCAGTCCATCCTTAAGCTTTTCTAATGGAGTTACAGGATAATTTGAATTGTGAAGATGTGTGGAGGTCATTGTTCCAATCCCTCACTCCAACCTGGGCCACTTTCGAGTTAGATCACATTGTTCACAGCCAATAAAGAGATTTAGACCAAAGAAAAATAAATTCAGCACAAACCTCAAATGGGTGGAAATGGGTGGAAATTTGGAAGTGCTCATGTGTTCCTTTTTCAACAGAGATTTTGGAGATTAAATTCCATTGTCTGTCACTGTTTGAGGGAGGTTTTTGCCCCAGTTTTTGAATGACATTGTTAACTCGACCATTTTGGAGCCCAAAAATCCATTTTCTTTGGAAAACAGAGCACGGGCTTCCAGCCTACACTCAGATTTTAACTCCAGATTAATGGCGTGATTTATTTCAATTACATTGTTGAGATCCCTCACATGGGAATGGCCACAATCTCTGGATGATGGTTCTGAATCATCAGATAAATAGATAAACTTTGAGCTGATGAGTTTTAGGTGCCAAACAGTGGTTTCAAACCTTGAATGAAGAGTAATAGGTGAAAGGATGCAGGACTGGCTTTATGGTTTTCCAACACACTCTTGCCCGACTTTCTTATAGAAAAATCTTTGCAGGAAACCCCAGATGGGTGTATCAATAATTTCATTTACTCTGGTGTTGTGTTGTGATATTTGCATCTACCAGATTTATGTGAATATATGAAGTTTTTATGGATGAAGGGTTTGATTTGCACTGAAAACCTGAACATTTGGGCTTAGTGATTCTTGTGGGTCCCTCCCAGCTGAGCAGATTCCGTGATTTTGCATCCAAGCAATTGTTCACGTTTCCCTAAATTTGATGTGCTGGCCACCCATGGGCTAAATGACCACAAACCGGGCAAACCGAACATCCCATTTCTGATATTTCATCGGAAAACCAGTGACACCTCCCAGACCAGGCAATCCAAAGAGTCAATTAAGGAAGAATTGTCTATGATTTCATCTCACCTTATATTTCCACCCCCCACCCCTGTGCAGTGGAGCTGCCTCTTGCCCCCCATGCCAGGATGATTAATGGGGGGAGCACAGCAAGGTCAATTAGCTGGGTCACTTTGGAGCTGAGAGGTGCAGAGTGTTTCTTTATTGAACGCTGCATTCACACTCCAGCCCCTGACCTGGGCTCCAGTGATTTATTACAGGGGCAGTGTTTTGATCACTTACCTTCAGTACCTTACGTTGGCTCCAGAAATCAGCTTTTCACTGTCAATTAGAAGCTGGGAAAAGAGATTGGTTCAAAATCCAAAATGTGAGCCCTGAGAAAAGGGATGGGGGGCCTGAGGATGCTTTTCAAAACTGTCTTTGTAAGTAACAAAGAAATTAGATTGGATTCTCTCTATCTCAGAGAGAGAGAAAAGAAAAAAATAATCCAAAGCTAAATTTTTCCATCATTTTTCCCCACTGAGCTGAAACAGAGGAACCAAATCTGTCCTAACAAATTTGGAAGAGCTGCCAGGGGAAAAACCCTGCACTTAACATTTATATGGATTTGTGGTGGAAGTCACAGGAGAACAACCTCCTGCTATTTTTGAGGGGTTAAAAAAGCTCTCATATGTGTAGAGAAGGTGTTTATTAATGAATTTTAGCAGTTATGAGGCATCTTTCACCAGAGGATTCTGAAATGAAGCTTTTGTTGATGGAGCTGGAGAAACAAATCACTGCTGGTCCTCCTCGGAGTGGTCAGACTGGGATGTACAGGGGTGAGAAAAGAGGAATTGAAGCACCAGGCAAAGTGTTTGAGGTTTTGTTTGGGGATTTTTGGGGGCATTGATTTGTCCTGAGATTTTTTTTTTTTTGCATTGGTAGGGTTGGGTTTTTTGGTGGTGGGCTTTTTTGGAAGGGAGTAGTGGGTTGGTTTGGTTTGGTTTGGATTTTATTGTTGGTTCGTTTGCTTGTTTGTTTGTTGGGGTGTTTGGGGTCTTTTTGTAGAAATTGTACAAATTTCTATTTTTATTTCCTTATTACCTCAATGAGCACCTCAGCCCTTTCCCTTAATCTTTGATTTAGGTCTCGTCCCTTGATTTCTAAAGGATTTATTTTTCTTGTTGTGAGGTACCCGTTGTTAAGTGGGGGCAGAGCCTTTCCCATGTCTCGGAACAAAATAAACCAAATAACACCAAAAACACAGATTAAAGATGCCATTCATGTGAACTTCCTCAAGCATTCCTCAAGTACAGTAAAAAACCATCCAAATTCATCTGAGAAACACACAAGTTTCACACAGGAGTAAAATTCTCTCCACTCTGAACAAGTAGTTTTATATTTCAGGACACAATGATATGTTTCCCCCTGCATCTTCATAATATTTAATGGTGGATTATTTCCTCTTCTAGATTTCTTTTAGCTGCTGCAGGATTTAAAATATGAGCATATGAGAAAAAAAAGTGTTTAAAACTTCACCCGTCCTTGTTTATTTTGGAGTGATTTCCACAGCATCCTGTTGTATTCCTATAGACTGCTGTTGAATCAGTGCCCATTAATTTTTATAAGACTCTCTCCATCAGGCTTTGTAAGGGAGAGGCAGATATTTAGTCCCTGGCCTGGTAAATTTTAATGACAATTTTGCATGCTTGACTTAATTCCTATTTCTCATGTCCCAGCCGTGCCTCTCCCTCACCTTATTCTTTTAGGGCTTGATTCTTGTCTTTTGAGGCTAATCCAAGAACATCCTCAAGCATCTACTCCCTCAGATTTAACAGAGAGGATTTTTCCAAGGTGAGTTGGTCCCCAAATCTCTCTGGATTCCAGAGGGAGTGAATCCCAACTCCCCTCCATGCCTTCCACATCAGAACTGTGACACAGGGACTGAAAGAGCTGTAAAACATTTTTCTCATAGAAAATGTCTCTTAGCACTGCTTGAAACCTTTCAGATCTTGTATTAAATCCCATATGCTGAAACAGTAGAAAAGGAGATGACTTCTCACTATTTTCTGTTAAATAAAAATGTAATGAAACAATGATAGCATTATTTCTCCTGCTCATTGTAAGCAGGCCTGCCTGGATAGAATGAGGAGAGAGGAACTGTTCTTCCCTCATACCAACCAGTAGAAATGTGACCCCAGGTTTCGGGTTCTGGGTAAGCACTTCCATACCAGTTACACACATCCCACCATTGCCCCTGGCCCTGGGAGTCAGCTCTTCCCCTGCACTGGTGAGCTGTATATCCACAACAGGATTAATGCAGGCTTTGGAGAAGCAGGATCTAGTCACAAATTGATCTGAAATTCAATGAATTGGCCTCATCTGTTAAACTCTTTCTGCCTCAGAGCTGAAAGAGCATAAAAATTACAGCTATTTTCTAACACCCAAAGTGCCTCTGGCTGTACCAGTGTCCAGGCAGTTTTGTTCTTCTGTTGGTAGCTGGAAAACTGAGACAGCTCCATCCCTCCAGGCCATGGACTCCAGGCTGGGAGCTGGAAATCTCCAGTTCCAGGGTTGGTTCCATACCCTATTCCCTCATGACTCTGGGAAGGTGCTTTTCCTCTCTCTGTACTCCATTCTCGCTCATTTTTCACTCTTTTGCTCTTTGGTTTTTGGTGGAGTTTTTTTTTTTTGTTTGTTTGTTTTTTTAATTTTTTTATTATTTTATTATGTTCATCCCAGAAGGATTTGGTATCGGACCGTAAAGTCCAGCTCATTCCAAGCCCTGAGATGTTGCCTGATCAGTGCCTCACAATTTGGCTGCAATGGGAGAGTTGATTCCTAGCAGGATATTAAGAATGGAGTAGAAGTAAAGCCCGAGTTGTTTCCATCCTTTTAGGGTTATTCACTGCCTGAGTCGTAAAACAGAGTCATGGGCTTCCAGATAATCTCATGTTATTGCTCTGCAAATGAAACTACCAGTATTCCTTCCCAAAGAGCACCTTGCAAGCCAAAATCCCAAATTATTAATCTATTTGTCCCCATTGTTGGCAAGATTAGCCTGATAGAATGCTCCCCAAGCCCCTGGGTGCCCTCAGGACCTGACCCTACCTGGTTTTCTCCTGTGAATATTTATTTGTGAAAGGTGGTGCAATTACAGCTTCTCATATTGGGAATGAAAGCTGCTGGAAATCAACTAAAAAAACCCCAATTAGTAAATAATGCCATCATGAATTTTCCATTTTGTGACATTCCTACAGAATTTCACTGAGGATTGGATCCAAACCATTGCATTCCCCAGGACACCCTGCAAGCCCCATCCTTGAAATAACCCACAGAAACGATCTGATTTTAATGCTGGAGTGTTTTGAGGTGTATTTATAGAGGTCCCTTTTGGCTTTCTCCCCAGTAATCACTATAAAACTTTCCCTGAAGGGAACATGAATATATGTAAATCTTGGTGGGAGCATGAAAATAAAAATAGAGCCATGAACTAAATTTGAAGCAAATATCAACTCTTTTAACCCTCTTCAAGATGAATAAAGCAGCTGAGGAGCTGCTTCTCGGTTCAGGAAAAAAATGCTTCTCTCCTTTTCTGAGCTGCTTTTGCAGAGCTGCAAATGAATTTGGGGTTTATCCCTTGTTTTCTGAGCAGTCCCAATAAATTAATCTCCTTTCTTTTTTGTGAGCACAGAGCAGGGTTCTAGTGGCTCCCAGCGATGGCTGAACATTGATTGTCCCCGTTAAGGCTCTTTTGTGCTTTTATTCCTTCCCCTTCTCCCCACATTAACCTGCTTCTATTTTTCAGCAAAATTTTTAGATTTCAAGGCTCCTTTCAGCCTTAAAATAATCACACAAACAAACACAAACTATCAGAGAGGAAAGTATTCTTTCTTTCATTATGACGTTGATAATGATGATGATTATTATTTGGAAGAAGGTGGTGGAAAAGGAAGAATTTGTCATTACTGTATAATTTAAAATCGCACAGCCTACAGCCCACAAAACAGAGCATGTAATTACACACTTACTAGAGGTAACAGCAGTGCTGATAATTATTCTTTACACAGGAGAATCTCGCTGGTATCCCAGAGTCGGAAAGTGGGAACTACAATATCTTTAATACCATCCTTAGAGACCCTCATAAGCAGAGGAGAAGTATGAGGAGGCACACAGGGTCCAGAGCAATATCTTCATCGTGCTGGAATGTCAGGGGCTTTGCTACAGCACAAATCAATAGATCCAAGTGCTTCTATTTTTTTCCTTTTTTTTTTTTTTTAAAGTATGATTTTTTTTTTGTTGTTTTTATGATCCAACCTCAGGAAGGTGCAGTGAAGGCAGAGGAGCAGCCCTCGGATGAAACAGTCTGAGTGGGAGCCATGGTGGTTTAGGAGAAGAGAGAGTTGCGATTTATTCATTTACTAATTAAATTATTTTTAAAGCATGTTCTGCTGCAAGAATTTTAAACAATTTTGGGGCCATAACCTTAGTATTTTTCAGACATTAAAACCACTATTTTTTTCTCAATTAGTTTTTTTTTTTTAACTATTATTTTATATTCCTCTCTCTCGCTGTTTTCTCTCAGCCCTTTTTAGTATTTTTGTCCCCTTGATTTAAATAATTTGGATTTCATCTTACCTTTGGCATTTCTCTTGGTTCTTGCCAATCTGATCAGGAAATAACCTGCTGGAGAATTTTCTCCATCCCCAATATATATATTTTTTTTTCAGTAATTCATTGAAATCAGGGTGTGGCTTATGGTCTATGAAATCAGTATGTGGCTAATGGTCCCCATTTTCCTGAGTAGTATTTTATTTTGCAAGCGATTAATTTGATTTTTAAGGAATGAAATTCTATTCACTCCCCAGATTTTCCCATGTTTTACCAGTTTGCTTTTCCCCAGCTGGTGCAAACTGATGGAAATTTACCTGTCAATGGTGAATATTAACGAGAGAATGTTCTAAATTAATGTGTTTCTGTAGAGATGTGGGTTATAAAACAGACAAAAAACCCCGGTGGCACCTGATTTTCCTGTGCTGTGGGGTCCAATCAGACTGAAGGTGTCTTAGAGGGCCCTCTGGGCTGCTCTAACTTAAGCCATCAAGTCGGGTCTGGTTTGGCTGCCCAAGGTGAGCTGATCCTGCTCCTCCTGGATGGTCCCAGCTCCAATCTGGGTCACGGTCACGGGGAGGCAAAGGGAATAATGATGTGCACGGAGCACCTGGGGAGGAGTCAGGAGACAGAAAGTTAATTTAAAAAAAAAATCTGCTCTTGGTATCCCTGCTAACAAATGTAAAATGACATCAAGGTCTCAGTGATTGGTGTAAAGGGGAAATGGAACCGTTGGCGCTGCACGGCTGGCACGGGGCGAGAGCTGGGAGCACCTGAGGGTGAAATCAGGGTCTTCCCTCTGAAAGGAACTTTCCAAGAGCCTCTGTAAGGGACTTGCCTGGACATCCCTAAGCGTGTGGATGTGTCTCTGTCATGTGGAGGACATGGTTCCGTGGGGAACACGGCGGCGGTGCTGGGTTGATGTTTGGACTTTATGAACTGAAGGGTCTTCTCAAACCTTAATCATCCTGTGATTTCATGGGAGGGAGGTAGAACAGAGGTGAAAACCCCTGTGTGTTTCTCTGTTTTGGGGTCCGGAGGGAGCAGCAGGGCTTGGTAGGAAGGTCTCAAGTGCTGGAATGCAGGAATTCCCCATTCCAGTCCTGGTGCCCGCTCAGGATGCTCCTGTGGCAGCAGCAGTCCCCCACCTGCAGCCTGCCTCAGGGTCAGTAATTCAGGTGATGTTCAGCACAAAATGTTATTTAAAAACCTCCAAATCTTTCAAATTCCAAGTGCCTTGCATCAGATCTACAACAAGCAAAACAACAGAGGAGCAATCGACTTGTAGAAATCTACTCAAATTACACTAATTTTTATTTGCTCCAAATCCTTGGTGTGAACAAAAACCTAAAGCAGTTTAATTAATTTTGTATTTTGACTCTTCATACTTAATAAAGTAGGACAAATTGACCTCTGGTAAAAAACCCAACTAATGTCTTGCAAGAATTTAGGACTTGACGTTTATTAATAGTGATAGATCTGAGATGAATCAGGGTCTTGGAAGCTGGAGGAATGTATTTTATATATATATATATGAGCTAAAATGCACTGGAGTCCCTCAGAAATTTCCTGTTCAGGGGCTAGTTCTGGTCTTCCTTCATTTTGTGGTTTGCAGGACAAGTGAGAGATGCAGGATATTGAATGTGTGAACTCTGGACTCAGTGGGTGGCTCTGCTGGAGACTCCCAGGGTGACCTTGAGTGAATCACAAAACCTCTTTGAGCCTCAATTCTCCCCCTTCACAACTCAGATAAAAAATTAGGGCAAGTATAAGCACTAAGTTATCTAAAATACTTTCTGGGCTGTGTAAATGTTTCATTTATCCTCTGCCTATTGTGCCCAGCACAAAGGGAGAGGAATTAGCAGCACACGGGTGATTATAATGGCTATCAGTAATTAATTATTTATTAATAATGGATTGTTTCTCCTATAGTTTCTCCTATAATTTTCCAGAAAAAAACCCCCAGAATTTCAGGTCTCTCTTAATTGGCAGAGGTCAAATTATTATCGGAGAGATGAATTCTCATGGAGCAATATGGGATTGGTATTCCATGGTTCTGTGCAAACTCCTTCTTCTCCATTGGTTTAAAATACAGGTGCAACTTCTGGTGACTTTGGAATTGTTGTGGTTTGGTTCTGAATGACAAAATACCAGAGAACCTAATGTTTTTTCTTTGAAAAGCTCCTCAGGAACATCTTGGGGCCTTTGAAAAAACATTCAGATGGTGCTTGGAGCTGGTTTGTGCTAGTAAAATTAGAGTTCAGGTTCTGGCTGATAACGAGGTGTCTGGGACACTTGGGGAGGTGTCGGGGGCTCTTGGGGAGGTTGTGTGTGAAGGTGGGGGACAGGAGGGTGTCTGGTGGCACAAAAGGAGGTGTCTGGTGGCACAGGGATGGGGATCTTGGTGCCCAGGGGTCTGATGCCCCAGCCAGGGCCAGGTGGGGACATGCAGGTGACATTGCAGGCGCGTTTGGAGCTCCATTCCCATTGCTCTGATGTGGAACTTCCACCTTGCTGCTGTTTTACCTCACCTGGAGCTGGAGCAGGAGGGAAAGGCCAGAACAAGTCCCGTGCTGGGGGCAGGAGCTGTGACAGGCCCTTTGTCCTGAATTGCTTTGCATTTCAGAGTCACATGAGCAGCTCCACTTGGGTCTATCCCTTGCTATTTCTCCCCTTGTCATCCTGAACCCTGTGAGTTCCCCCTGCACTTCCATGGCTGAAGCTGATCCCTTTTTTCCAGGACTTCCCTTGAAGTCTGGTGCCAAAAGTGATGTGCCATTTCCATATTAATGCCTGCAGACATCAGTGGTGGTGGTTGAGCTGATATCTCTCTTTGCTTTTGCAGCTGGATTATATCTGGCTTGTGATTCCCATGCCATACCCCTAATTATTATTATTTCACACTTCATAACATTTTGGTAACCAAAATGCTCTGGGGCTCCAAACTTATCTATTCCATTTTAGCCCAGAGGAAACTTCGCAGCCAGTTCCAAATTCTAACCCCCCAAATATGAATTTAGATTGGAAATTCTGATGGATCTTGCCCGGGATTGGTGCAGCCCTGATAGAATATTGTAAAACACCGACTTTGTTGCACATTGAGAGGGGGGTATTTTCTCCCCCCCTTCCTTTCTTTTGTGTAAATCTGTTTTCACCACAGGAGCACATGCTGTCTCTTCTGGCTACAACACTACTTACTAATTCATCGATTCATCTTTAATGAGGCCCCCTGCCAATGTTTAAATAGCATTCAGAACAAAGAAAAAGGCAACATTTCCAAAACAGCTGCTTCTCCCCAGTCTTGACATCTCAGCCTTTCAGAATTCTTAAGTCTTTTTTTTTTTTTTTTTTTTGTGCCCCCCAAAAGTTGGTAATTTATAATTTAGGTGCAGCGTTATAATTAATTGTTTGCAAGATGGAGGGGAAATAGGAAGAGATAGGAATGGAATTAGAAAAAAAGAAAGGAGTAAAGTTTCCCCCAGGCTGTTGTGAGACATGAAACCAACGCTGTGGTTTCTGTGGATTGCTTGGCATTGCGGATGGAGCAGTGGGAGGATTCTCCTTGGCAGCCAAAATCATTTGTTGTGCATGGCAAGTTGGCCCAAGGACATGAGAAAGCAAAGTTTCCCCTGTCCCTACAGCTTCTCTTTCCCTGGAAGTGTTCAAAAACTGTGGGGATGTGGCACTGGAAGGTGTGGTTTAGCAGTCAATGTGCTGGTGTTAGGTTAAAAGTTGGATTTGATGGCCTTAGAGGCCTTTTCCAACCTTAACAATTCAACGACTCCAATAGTTCAACCCTTCTCAGAGCTGAGTTGGCTCCACAAGCTGCTCCCACAGGGGTTTGTGTCACCTTGGTCACTCCTATCCTTATCCTGGTTTCTCCTTTCTCTGCGGAGCGGAGGATGATCAGAGGGATGGAGCAGCTCTGCAGGGAGGAAACGCTCAGGGAATTGGGATTGTTCAGCCTGGAGAAGAGAAGTTTTGGGGTGGCCTAATTTTCACCTTCCAGGACCTGAAGGAGCCAACAGGAAAGATGGAGAGAGTTTTTCCAAGGGCCCGAAGTGCCAGGACACAGGAATGGCTTTCCACTGTCGGAGGGCAGGGTTTGGTGGGATATTCGGAAGAAATTCTTCCCTGTGAGGGTGGTGAGGGGTTGGGATGAAATTCCCAGAGCAGCTGTGGCTGCTCCACCCCTGGAAGTGCCCAAGGTCAGGTTGGAGTAACCTGTGATAGTGGAAGGTATCCCTGCCCATGGCACTGGGTAGAATGAGATGAGCTTTAAGGTCCCTTCTAACACAAACTCTTCCAGAATTCCAGGATTTGATGAATATTCTATGCAATTATTTCAAACCAAGAGTCTGCTCTCCTGAGCACTTGTATCACACTGACTTTTGAAATTCTGCTAAATCCCTGTGCCTCTTTCTAGGATTAACTTAGAACTTCTGGATGCTTCCTAAAACAGCATCCAACTTCCCAAAACAGGAGCACTTCTTACATTCAGGTGCTGCCTGTCCTTGGTTCCTCCTCTGGACTCTCTCCAGCAGCTCCACATCCTTCCAGTCCAACCCCCAGCACTTAAGAAAGCCGTGGAAAATCATTCTCATGTTGATGGGAGAGTTGAGGGTGAACTACAGGGCTGTACCTGGACCTGCTGTGGGAAAGATCCTTGGGATTGCCCCCGAGGGTGCTGGCACTGCCCAGGCTCCCCCGGGAATGGGGCCTGAGGCTGCCAGAGCTCCAGGAGTGTTTGGACACCGCTCTCAGGGGTGCACAGGCTGGGATTTTGGGGTGTCTGTGCAGGGCCAGGAGCTGCACTGGGCGATCCCAGTGGTTCCCTTCCAGCTCAGGATATTCCATAACTCTGTGATTCTCTTTTCTCTTGACCACGACAGATGCAGGGAAATCAGTGAATATTTTAATACCCACGTGCCATCCAAACTGCAAGGCCAATGTTGGCAAAGGAGCCTCAGGCAGAAGAGGGGAAATCCTTGGAAAAATTTGGTTCCCCAACAGGACATTTCTACCTTAAATGACAGAAGTCCTACAGCCTCAGCAAGCACATGCCACAGAGTTGTCTAGAAAGAACAACAAAACAAAATGAAGGCAGTTTGGAGGCATTTCCTGGGAAAAAGATTCGTGATTCTGTTTCCATGGAAGCGACAGCACATCCCAAGTGGCAGAGGGAGCTGACAGAGTGCGGCTGGGAGAGGAAAAGTGCCATCTTCTCCCTCCCAGCAGAGCAGGGGGGCAGAGCTGGGGGGAAATGGCTTCTGAGAACGAGACAGGGAAATCTGAAAGGACACATGGACATATGGTAACATGGGAGGTCTGGGGAGCTGGGCTGATTCTCAGCTCTGCCATAAACTTCCTGTGTCCCTTTGGGCAACTCACAGAAGACATCTTGCAGTTCCTGTGGAAATCAATAATTGATTTCATTGGGCACTAAATCAGAGCCTTAAACATCTTGGGTAGGGTTCAGGCTGGGTCCTTTGGCTCCCGATGGCTGAGGTCCAAGTCCAGCTTGGTTTTACTGTTGATCTTTTGCTCTCTTTAGGAACGAAACACTCCCCATTTCCCATGGCTTCTGATCTCCTCAAGCTGGGGGCATTTCATATCTGCCCCTCCAGAGCTTTACACAAAAACTGTTAAATCCTGTACTGGTGACTCCACGGGATGAAAGACATCTTCAGGGAAGATTTTCCTTGCCTTTGAACCAGACATTTAAATTTGTCACTGTATTTTATTTTTTTTAATTTTAGATATGACATAATGATTAGAAGAGTTAAAGAATGAAGAGGGTGAGGAAGGGGAAGAAAATAACTTGAGTGTGTGCAAATATTACTGATTACACTTAAAATTCCTTCTCAGCACCTGTAACCAGCCACACCAGAGACAGGAGGACCCTGCTGTGCTCATGGAGTAGGATCTGGGATTTGTTCCCTTTAGAAATGAAAGCCCAGTGTAAAAGGACAGGAGGATAACAAAGTGCAGCTTATTACAAATATCTCAATGGGTTTTGTTTCACATGTATCCCATCTTTGGCTTTCTAAGCTTTCACCTCTATTAATGTGAAAAATAATAGTTGGCTGAGGGGGATTTGTTGGGAATGTTGCAGGGACATAGAGAGTACATCATTCCACAGGCTCCTGGGCCCACAGGAGGAATTTTGCAGGTCCCAAAGAATAACAGTCGGTTTGCACAAAGCCTGGCCGCAAAACACCGGGTCTGGCTACCAGGACTTCCTCCACAGCCAGAATGCAGCCCTGCCTTTGGCCCTGCACTGGCCAGTGCATTAATTAACACAAGTTCTGAATTCTGATCCTCTCTCCAAGAGCTCTAACTGAACTGGAGCGCTTTAACTGGAGTTCCCAGTGCAGGAACTGGGTGCAGAGCCATCCCCAGCAGGCAGGGTGAGGAGCTGCAGTGTCTGGCCTGCTGGATGCTGGTGGGTTTGTTGTTTTTTTTTTTTAATGGTTTCTGGCACTGCATTACACTGAGGTAAGTGCTTTGTTTCTCCCTCAAGTGGCACTCAGCTCCCTGGGGTTTGCTTATGAATGCTGAAGGAGAATGTCCACTCGCTTTACTTCTGTTGTGTTTGTACTGTACAAGCTTTTGGCTGTCTTTGCCAAAGGAAAAGACAGGTTGCTGCTACTTAGAAGAAATATTTTTAATTGCATAGTATTGATTTTTCTCTTTTCCTTGGTGGAGCGTGTGCTCTGTTGCTGATGGATGCAGAAGAACATGGGGCTGGTTTGTGTGGATGGATCAGCTCTGAAATAAGAAAATTGTATTGGGGTTTAAACCCACCCAGGTCTTTTGGGGCAAGTTTTCCTACCCTTGAGCCACACAGAATTTGTCTTTCCATGATGGATTTAATGAAATACACACAACTGAGCATCTTCCTCTTTCTGTACTGTGCTTTCTGCATTAATATAAACCATAACAGCACCACACTTTGTGTTATGTCCACACTTTGGCTGCTGTAATTCAGATGTTGGATTCCTCCTCCTGCTTCTCTCCACAGATTTGGGGCAGATCATGGCCAAGGGAGATGGTCCCAGGTTTTTACGCTTTTACCTCTCACCAAATGAAACAAACTGCAGAGGCCTCAGCGACAGCTCTAGGGGAAAAAGAGTAATTCTGCAAATACTTGGATGTAAACAGGTTAACCTAGAGCTGTGGAGCAGAACCGTTTCCTTTATCATTGCTCCAAAGTTAGGATAATACCCAGTTCAGAGCTGGTAAAAGGCACATGAATGTTGATGCAGGGCCAGGGAGTTCTAAAATTGTTTTCACATTTATATGTAAAGCAATTACTGATTTTTATTTTTTTTTTCTTCTCTGCCTCATAACCTGAGAAGTGGAGCAGACATACAGGAAGTCTTACTTTTTATTTCACTCTGGTAGACTTGTAAAGCAGGCAGCCCTGGTGTACAGAGCAACAGGAGTCAAATTAAACTGGAATTTTCTTTTTATGGCATTACTTGCAGCCCCATAATGCAGGCAGATACCTTTGGATTGGGGAAAGGGGTGACTGAAGCCCAGCATGTTCTGACAGCCCACAATCATTTCAAAGAGATTCCTGGTGACCAGAGCATCATCCTGCACCCTTCTCTCTGCCATGGCTGTTCTGATCTGTCCTGTTCAGGGCACTGGGAAATGGAATTTAATTTTTTGCACCCATTATTCCTTTGCAAACTGCTCACTCAGACCCCCCTCCAAGCCCACACATTCTTTCCCGAGGTCTAATTAATTCATTTGCAGAGTGTGTGTTGCTCTCCCTACTCGTTCTGCAGAGGTGCTAAATCTTGCAATCAGAGAGAAGGAACCTGAACAGATTTGTTTTCACTTCCTACGTTTTGAGGCTGATGCAATCAGACCCGATGCTGGAAAAAAGAAACATCTCGGAGAGCAAGAGCAGAGTTTGGGTCAGGATTATCTCGAGCTGAGCCCGTTCTCCCAGCAGCCAGCCCCTGGAGCCTCTGCTCTGCACTAAGAAACAAAACCTGACCCTGCTGGTGCTCAGCCTTTTGCTGCAGCCCCTGGTTGGAGCAGGGAAAATGCTCCATTTCCCACCCCGGAGGGGGAGCAGAGGGGAGGCTGTGGAGTGCATCACCAGCAATTAATGACCCAGCACCTGCTGCCCGGCTGGGCTCCTGTCCACGCTCAGGCACTCGGGGGTTTGGGGCCTCCTCGGAGGGAGGGGACGCTGGGGAAGGGGAGCAGGGACTGCTGGCACAGCTCCCACCCATACTGGGGGTCCTGCAGCCTGTCGTCACAATATTCCCTACAAAACCAGGAGGAATGAGCTCCTTCATGGCTGCATGGAGCCTCTGGACCATCTCCTTTCCACAGAGTTATGGAATCGTGGAATGGTTTGGGTTGGAATGCACCTTAAATCCCACCCAGTGCCACCCTGCCTATCCTCCCAACTCTCCCAGGTTGCTCCAAGCCCTGCCCTTTATCCACATCCTTTTTCCCTCCTGCATTTGGGAACAGCAGTCAAATTTAAGATTTTGGAGTCACAAACCCAGCTCTACTGAAGAGCCAGAGCTGCTGTGTGAGGTTTACTGTGGGGTCAGGGCCTGAGATGTTTGTTTTCTGTAGAATCTGGATGTGCTGAACCCTGAAGCGCTTTGTTTTTCTCTGTAAGCTTCATGGCATTCTAAATAAATATATTTTAATGTGCTGAAAGGCATCTAATCAAAAAAATAATGTGGCAAAATGCCTCTGATTATTTCAATTTTCAGACATCTCCTGACACATGGACACAAGTAGTTTGAATTCAACTTTATGTGCTTATTCCACCCTTGTAATTATGCCTGGATACATAATTAAATACACAATTTAGGGTCCTTTATTGCAGGACAAGGGGCTGTTCAGTGCCACTAGAAAGAGATTCTATATAATCAGGTTTGTGTTTTTCAGAAATCTCCCTGACCAGGCAATTTTGAAAGCTCAAGGCTTAAAAAAACCCTAAAAACGAAAACCAAACCAAACCAACCAACCAA
>VWZN01011326.1:93644-118700 GCA_013396955.1 Regulus satrapa
AAAAAAAAAAAAAAAGCCTTTTTTCACAAAAATTTATTGTGGAAAAATATTTACATAGATAAAAGTATTGCACTTGGCATGTTAGGACCAGTTGTAAACCCGGCTCCTGTCCTGTAGCTCTCATCTATTATTCATTCTTGCCGTTTGGCTCTTTTCATGTCAAGATCTCAAAGCATTTTGCAAACGAAGATGTAAGTTGTTCTCCTTGTTTTCTAGAGGAAAGGCTGAGAGAGGGAGACAACTGCACTGCAGCACCACTGGAGACCTGGAATTAAGGGCCCTCCACCATCCCAGCCCTGGGCTTTTTCCACTGGGCTCTGGAGATGCCATTTCTTTCAAGGGTAGAAAACATGATGGGATGAATTAGCTCAGAGGAAAAATCCAGGTGGAGAGAGGTTGGTGGCAGGGGAAGAGAAGAGAAGCACAGAACCAAAGGGGGCTTAGGAGAGGTGGGAAGAGCAGATGTTGGGTTGGGAGTGGGTGAGGAGATCTGGTGTGGTTGGAGTGGGCTGAAATGACAGGGGCTGACAGGGATGAGTGCTCTGGATCTCAGGTGGTGTCCAGGGAGCTGAAAAGAGCTTCCAGGAGTGGCTGTGTCTGTGGCTTTTCCAGCAGATTTAGGGAATGACAGAACAAGCTGAGCTGGAAGGGACCCACAGGGTCATTGAGTCCATTGTAGGCATTGACTTGCAGCCCTGCAGATGCTCCTAAACTTGTTTTTGTACCTTCATAATTAATAACAAAAATCTACCTGACTGTGCAAATGGGAGAATTCACAGCTCAGTGCCTCGTGAGTCTGTTAAAATGTGACCCCTTGTCCTTGTTCTTGATGCTGACTCTGTGTACAAATAATGCTGATGGCTCTGCCTCTGAATATCCATAATGTGCCCATTCAGGTGATGACACATCCTAAATTTTTGAGACTGGAAATGTCACTCTAGGCCTGGAAGGATGTTTGATTTCATTCCAGGCATTGAGTAACAAATTGCCTTTAATGGCAGCATCACCAGAAGTAGGTCTCCCTCGCTTTTTCATGTCACTTCCAAGTGTCTTGCTGATATTTGTATGGAATTTTATTACCCAGCTTGTTATGCAGCAGCCAGAGCCATGCCAGGTTCTCGGGGATCAGCAGGTGTGTGTGTGGGGGGGAGGAGGGGGCAAAGCTAGAATAAGAACTTCAGCACTCGTGGTTTTAATATCTCTTACTTCAAAGCAAGGAGCTGATGTGATCTTTCATCATCTCAGCTGTTGTTTACCAGCTTCCTACAGATGCTGTTTGAACTAACAAACCCCACATTTCCTGGCTGGAGTGAACAATTCCCTGGGTGGCTGCAATCCCTTCACTTGGAGGCTGAGTCGTCCTGATTGAATGATGCCGCTAAGGAGAAGGGGATAAACCTTCAGGATCACCTTTCAGGCAGAGAATAACTGCCCAAATTACTCCGGCTCAGCTTCTCAACCCTGCTCCTTATTTTCTGCTTCCAGGGAAAACCACCAGCAGCTCCAGGCTGGGTTTGGGGTCAATTTACTCCATGTCTCAGGGACAGGGGGACGTGTCCATGGTGCAGGGGCTCCTCTTTGGCTCTGAGCTCTGAGCAGGGGTCATTTTGCTGCAGACTCTGAAATGAGCTGAATTCCAGGAATTACAGGTGGGGAAAGAGCTGCGAGGTCACCTGTGCTGAAAGGATCAGAGCAGGGTCTTCAGTGCCTTTGATTAAAGTATGTGAGAGGCTGGGAGGGAGAAAATGGCAGCAATTGCAGACAGGTTCCTTTTTTTCTCCCCCTGTTCCTCTTTTTTCCCCCCTTTTGCCAAGACAATCAGCAGTGTGCTCCTGATACTTTTATCTCTTTTCCTGGAAGTCTCGTCCTGCTGCAGAAGCTGTTGAAGCTTTCAAACATACTGAAATAAATATGTTATAATAAAAAATGGGCTGAAGGTTTTGTGTGCCAGACTGGCCTTCAAATCAATGCTGATTTTCCTTTCAGGATAACAGGATCACAGCTAACCGGGATTTTTTTTTCCCCCCCATGATTTACATCATAAATTGTGGAATTATTTGGGTTGGAAGAGACCTGAAAGATCTCATTCTCCCCCCTGCCACAGGCAGGGACACCTTCTACTATTCCACGTTGCTCCAAGCCCCATCCAACCTGGCCTTGGACACCCACAGGGATGGGGCACATTCCAGTCACTTTGTGTTTGTATTTTTATAGGAACATTGTTCAGAACATTAATTATTGCATTAAACCTGCTCACCTCTCATATCCTGTGATATGAGTGTCCCTGTCCCGAGTAGCTGCTGGTCTGAGCAGGGAAGGGTTGGGAACACAAAAGGATTTGGGAAGTGGTTTGCTCCAGGTGATTCAGTGGCAGGGATGGGAAACAGGAGGGGATTTTATGGGCCATTCTTAGTTCTGTTGCTCTCTAATTGTTTTATTGGTGAAGAAATGCTCTTTAAAGTTGAGATTTGTGCCAGATCTGAACAGTGACTATTGCAGGGAAAATTGGCTGCTTCTGGAAAGGATGGTCTGGCTATAATGAGTTTCTCAGTTCCAAAGAGCAGGGTGGACAGTAATCATCATTTTAGAATATAGGCAATGATATAGAAATGTATAAATTTTTTAATATATCTGAGTTCAGATGGTCTGAACCCCATGAAGTTGCCAGTCAGAAGCCATGTTTCTGTCCACGGAATATGTGGAATGTCTGAGGGACTGGTGCTGAGCAGCCATAATTCCCTGCCCTTCCCATCACACTCCTGCAGGCTCCCTTCCTCCTTATCCCAGCATTTATGTGGAAAATTGTACCCTCAGAAACCTCAGAAACTTCTACCCAGACAGCTGAAAATGCTCCTTTTTGGGTGCTGGCAGCCTCCAATCAATACCTCCTGTTGGTAGACTCTTGTCTCCAGTGCAATTTTGATGAACAAAAGTGTTATTGACCTGAAAGAGAAACTAAACTGCTTTTCAAAGCCACCAGTGCACCTAAGCAAAATAAACAATCTGTAGGGCAACTTCCATGTTATTTCTCTGTTGACTTTCTGGGTCTTTTCCCTGCCAAACAGCCACCTCTCAGAGCAAAAGGCAAAACCACCGTGTTGGAGTCTCCTCTGCTCTTAATGTTTCCTAATAAAACAGCATTTTGAAATGAAAAGGAATTTTTCTAAGGAGCAAGTGTGGGAAAATGATGGAGAACCTAATTTCATACAGATCCAAGAATAATTTTTCCACTGTTCAGGATGCTTGGCTATTTAGTCTGCATCAGAGGCATGGGACTTTTATCAATCAAAGAGCCACTTTGTCATTAAATGGAATCTGGAGTCGCTCTGAGATTCGACTCCACATAGAAATTGGGAAATAAGGGTCTGCTTCTTAGGCACACTGAGGCTCCTTTGTGCACCTACAGTGCCAAAAAAGGCCCCCAAGACTTCATTTCGCATCAGATCTTTCATAAAATCTATTCACCCAAAGTGCTTTAGGGTTAAAATTAATTCAGTTAATGAGTTAAATAACTGCCAAGGGAGAGAGAAATTAAGAGTCATGGGCAAGGGGGAAAAGAGATGCTTCCAGCTGAGTTTAGAAGAGAGTGTGAATGAAGAGGAAAAGAGATGCAAAGGAGATGCACTGATGGGCAAGAACTGCACAGAGAAAGCTCTGATGCCCTGGGGGTCAAATTATATGAAGGGAGGAGGAAGAGCCTCTTTCTGCAGGAGAATTGTACCAGTGGCAGCTGATTTAACAGCCAGCACAGAAGCAGCAGGAGAAGCTGATGGTTTGTACCCAGCATAGCTCTACGTTCTGCCCAGGCTATGCAAACACTCGTCTTTTGTTGTTTATAATGCAATAGAATTTATCGTGGAGTAGGTTCCTATTGCATCAGGCATTTCAGGAAAGGAAAGGCAGACTCTGACTTGGTCTTTTGACTCCCAGAGTAATTTTAGAGAATCATGGGGAAAAAAGGAGGTTGGAAACAACCCTTCAAGGTCATTGATCTGTGCCTGATCCCCACCCTGTCCTCAGCCCAGAGCACTGAGTGCCACGTCCAGGCCTTCCTTGGGCCCTTCCAGGGACAGTGGCTACAAACCTCCCTGGGCAGCTCAATCCAATGTTTAACAACCTTTTTGTGAATAAATTCTTCCAGGATTTGGGCCATATAGAGCTGTAGCTGGTGGATAACAACTTCCACGTCTCCATTCTCTCAGTCCTTAGCACCCCTTTCATTAGTACTGGTTGGACTCCTCTGGATCTGACTCTGGTCTAGACGACGAGGAATATTTGAACAGATGTTTTCCAAGTGAGCCATTCTTTCCCAGTTTTTATAGAACCTCTCACTTCACATGAGGTAGGGCTTAAGTGGGTCTGAACCTCAAAGAAACTATACTACACCAAGCTTTAAACAACCCACAGCCCCCAGCACGGTCAGACTGATGACGTTCCCCACACTTTAAGAAGCCTCTGAGGCTCACAAACAGAAGTTTTACATTTAATAGTTTGGATGTGACCAGCCCTGATTCATTTCCCTCCTTTTTTTTTTCCCCTCACTGCTCCGTGACGGTGCATTTATGGTGCAGGAAGGTGCCTTGAAAGCTTGAGAATAGTAAATGCAGGCCTGGATTTGCTTAGCAGAGTCTGTTCAGGGCTTTACAAGAAATTTTCAGACAAACTCGTCCTACAAAAGTTGGTTTGAAACAAAAAGGGGAAAAAAAACCCCCCACCAAACCCACAAAACCTCCAAAGCCTCAAGTGCCTTATTTGAGGAATGTAAATAAAACATGTCCTGGATATTCTCTTAACTTTGGCTTATGTAAGAGAGAATTTGCCCTTGCCTAATGTTCACTTTGCGTGGAGTTTGCTGCTCTGTCCCAGGTTGTTGGGAGCTCTTTAAAGCAAGTCAGGGAGCAGGGATGGTGAGGGAGGGAGCTGTGAGGTTTATGGGCTGTACCCACCCAGCACAGGGCCTGAAAAGTCCCTCCCTCCACGTGTGGGTGCGTTCAGTGTAAAACACGAGGAGGATCCTCAGCAGATGCATTTCTTACCAAGACCCACTCAGAAAGCGGAGGGAAGGATTCCCGGGACATTGTGTGATGCTTGAGCAGGTCCTGTGAAACAGCTCTGGGTAAGACACACATCCACAAGGCTTTTCCTGCTGGCTCCAGAGCTTGAAAAGGCTCCAATTTCCATAAATCCTTCTGTGAACCCAGAGGCAAGAGTTGGATTTCTGATGTTGAGTTAGTGCCGGTTTGCCAGGTCTAAAGCAAAAACTGGGTGCCCGTTCTGAGGGAAAAGAGCAATTAATGTAATTTCTCCAGACTTTCATATTCAGTGCCCACAGATTCATCCCTCCCATCTGGTCTTGTTTCTTCTCCACTCAAGTCTGGTCTCTGTGGCTCAGGGATGAGCACATCAAACTCTTTAAAGCAGGGTGCCTCCAGTCTGTTGTTTTTGGATCCTTGTGCATTCCTGTGTTTGATTTGGACATACCTTGAATCACTGAGTGTAGGTCTGAGGGAGTTTTCTCTGCAAGCCTCATTTCCTCTCCTCTGTGAACCAGGATAGATAATTTCTGCCTCGTGGGCATGTAAATTTTAATAGTTTAGCCCCCAGTTCAGCAAAGCACTTGAGTACATTCTGCTGGAGTAAATGGGATTTTAATTCTGTGATTACATTTTTTTTTGGTGAACCAGGGCCACAATAAAATACTGGGAGATCACTGGAATTAGAGGTGTTAGAGAAGTGTAATGTCATTATCGGTATTTTGCAGTAAAAAAAAAACATGGTGATATTTATTCCCTCCCTCCAACCAGGAATAAATGGAGTTTGGTGATCTTAAACATATAATTTAGATGTGACAAATAGCCCGAGATGCTTGGGGGAACAGTGGTTTGCCTGGTTATTTGGGGTTAGTTTTGTTATTTAAAGCGCAGTAACTCAGTGGCTTAATGTGCTTTTCTGGGCTTTGGGAAGGCAGTTTCAGCTCCTTTCTGCAAGTGGCTGTGGGGGTGTGTGTGTGTCTGTCAGGGAATGGGTGTTAGTTTAGGATTAGGAGTTCTGTATTTGCATAAATAACATCATAAGAAGTATAAATAATGTCTGCAAATGGCCCAACCCAAATCCTTTGGCTGCAGGATGGTGAAGGGTTTTGTGAGCAGCTGGATGCCCACAGCTGGCGTGGGGAGCAGCAGATGCAGGGAAGGAGCAACACAGGGCAGGGGGAACTCCAGAGATGCCTTTAAAGAGGGAGGAGGCTGGAAAGGGAAGCCCAGTGGCTCGGCAGCTTGTTCTTATCACCTCCCAGGGCTGATTGCAGCTTATCACGCTCACCCAGAGCTCCCTCGCCCAGACAATCCCCTAATTGTCTGTCCCCGTTAAGTAGCAGCTCTGGTGACATTCCAGACCTTGACCTCTGCCCTGTCCAGCGCCAAAAAAGTGCCATTAGGAATCATGTAACTCCGGGAATTAGGGATTGCTGGAAGAGGCCAGGGGGTCAACCTACTGTGGAGCTGGAGCAACAATGCTGGACCCAGCTGCCTTCCCCCTTCCCAGAGCTGGGAAAACGGGATATGAGGCTGGGCTGGAATATTCAGGGAAGGAGGAATGGAAAGCCCAGGACTGCTGAGAAATTAATCCATTTCATAAAGAGTTTGGGCAACTATTCATCAAGAAATGTGCTTTAAATATTTTATATTTGAGTATTCTTGGACACTGGGGCTTGGAGAGTGAGTGTGCAAGGGTCCTGCCAGCCAGGTTATATGTGTGTGTTAGAGCACCATAAATACCAGCTGAGATTCAGGGACCTGGGAGATGGGAATTGGAGCACCAGCCACTGCTGAAACTCTCCAAGAACCTGCTGAAGGAGACTACCAACGTTTGTGATTGCACTAGGAAATACCAGCCTCCCAGAACATTTTCTGTATTCAAAACCTCGTGTGTGACTTATCCAAATGAGGATCCTCCTGGCTATGGCTGTCAAAATCCCACCTTCTGCACGTCCCAACTCACAAATCTGCTGCTTGAAACTGGGGGGGTTTGGCAAGTGGGAAGATGAGGCACTGAACTTACGAACTGAGGGTCCAGTTAATGAAGATAATTAAGGATATTGATAGATTCAATAGACCTCCCATTAGGCAAGCCCTGAAATAGAGTCTCCACTTAGTCAGGAAATCTCTTATTTAATAACAGCTGCTCTTATCACTTCACTCTGATGTTCTATGCAGTATTCAAGCTGAGCCTTTTGAATAATGAGAAATAAGCTTGTCTGAGCTTGTAAATGTGCAAAAATTCTCAGTGAACCCTCCAAGTGGTGCAAACCAAGGTAACTATTACAGTCAGTGGAGCTCTGCCAGTTTACATCCGTTAAAGACCTGACTCTCTATTCCCAGGCATGTTAGAGGTGTTACTGCATAAATGACTGCAAAAATTATTGCTGAAAGGTTTTTTATGCTCCAAAGGCAGATCAGGTATCTGGTCCAGAGAGGGCACATTCATTGCTGCAGGAGGAAATAAAGGAGAGAAAATTGGGAAGTGATAACGGAGATTTTTTAGAAGCTCTATAATGACAGGTCACATTCCCAAGGACTATAGAATGGCAAACCTAACACCAATTATTCAAGAGGGGCAAAAAAGATGCAGCGAGCAATTATAACTTAACACCAGTTGTGGGGAAAATATTAAAAAGCATTTGAGGGGATCTGGGGAGTGAACAGCTTGAGAAGTATAATTTGATTAGAGATGGCCAACGTGGGGGTTTGAGGTGGATTTTAACTGACTGAGGATTCTTCCCAGGTATTGGTGCCAAGGGAGGGCTGGATGGGAATGGGATGATGTGAACTTGCATTTTTGACGTGCCAACCTGGGATGCAGCAGCAGAGTTTCACCAGGCTGAGCTGCAAAGCCATTGGAACGTGTTTCAATGAGGGGAATGATGGATTCTCTTTGACAGGAAGGGGGGTGAAAGCCAGATTTGGTTTGAAGAAGTGAAATGAAGGGTTTGTTTTTTATGTTTGAAAGTCATAAAAGACCATCACACAGGGGAAAAGTGGGAATTGGGCAAGCTGGGCTCCCATGCCAAGCTCAGACACCTGGGGAAGGGTCTCTAAATGAGCTTTGCTGGGTGTCTCAATGCAATTCAGCTGCTCTCTCGAGGTCATGCACAGATCAGGGCAGTGTAACTGTGCCAGTGGGTCTTCGCCCATGCACACAAATCCTCTTTGTGAATCACTTGAAAAATGTCCTTTCTGTTGCCTTTTTAAATTGCAGGCTGCAGTTCTGGGGATGTCTCTTAGGGTCCCCCCCTTGCCTTGGCCTGTGGATCTGGACAGGTCTCTTTTCTCTGCTATTTATTCCCCCTGAAACCTTCTGTGTAACTGGCAGGGGCAATGTTTGGGACATTGTCCTGCCACCTGAGGGACAACAGGGAGCACAGGGTGTCCCTGGCCCTTAAAGCTCTTTGGTGCTTCTGGGCTAAAAAAAAAAAACACCCTAATATCTTTAAACAATGAAACAGAGAGGATTCTCCTCCTGAACTACCAAAAAGCAACTTAGGATCCGTAATTCACATATGCCAGGTCTCTTGGTGAGGCCAGCAAATAACCTCAGTACCTGCCTGTGTTGGACTGTGGGGAACCCATTGGATTACAAAAGGTAATTTTTGGTTATGCAGAGATAACTATTTTGGGAGGGAATAAATGGAATATTACAAGCAGCATCCACAGATTCCCTCCTCCCTCTCAAAATGCTTTTTTCTGCTCAGTTTTCAGTTCTTTGGATCCAGCTCTTCTGGGTTTTGTGATTATAAACACCTTACAGTCACAGTCCAGCGCAGCATTCCCTGGGTGCTGCTCCAGGACAAATAAAAACTTCACTGAACTGCAAGGAAATGCTTGAGAAATGGTGAGTGACCATGTGCTTGTCTCATTGTAAACCCAGAAATGTTTACTCATTATATTGGAAGAGGTTTGGATCATTGGGGATGAAAGTGAAACAAGATATAAGCCTGCAATGACATGCATAAATACATAATTATGTGTATTTCCTTTCCATATGGAGAGGATTAACTCCCTAGCCTCAGCAGGGAGTTGCTTTATTTGGTGTCTGCTTTGGTGTCCCTTTCTCTCTGACAGCTTACAGGGGACGCTGAAAGGGAATTTCACTCACTGCCTAATGAATCTTGGAATAAGGACTTGGAGAGGAAAGAATAAGTGATTACCTCAGAAAACAGAAGTTTGGGTGACCTGAAGGACCGCCCTGATTTCTCTTTTTGACCTTAAGTGGGCCCTATGGGATGGCAATGCCCACCTCTCCAGCACTTATTGCTTAGTCATAAATCCACACGGAGGGGAGAGGGATGTGTCTGGTAAATGCTGAGGCATCAGCAAAAGCTCCCGAGCTCAGGTTTCATAACTTGAGAAATATTTTATCACCCCTGTGAGCCAAACCTCTGAAAAATCAATAGAACTTGAGAGTTGCCTGTATTGATCTGAAGGGCTGAGTTGTACTGAAATATTCATGGCCCTGTGTGTTTGTCTATGTGTGGTTTGGGGACCGAGGCGTGGGCAGATTTCAGAGGGAAATCTTCTCATTTTTCACTTTGACTGGATTAAGGTGCCTTGCAAGAGGCACTGCGTTTGTTTGTCTTACAATCGGGTTCCTGTCAGACAGACAGAAATGCATTCTCATTATTATTATTATTTTTCTTAAATGACAAACTGTTGGGAGGAAGGAGTCAAGGAGATCTGATAAAATTAGCACCACATCCTCCTGGGGATCCCCGGGCTTGCTTTGTTTGCAAAGCCAATTTGGACACTGCGTCTTTGATCTTCACTTTCAGTATTTGAGCAGGCATGTTTAGTATCACTCATTTCACTGGAGATTTGGGATTCAAGTTTCCTCAACAAGCTCCAAAGCAGTACATTAGAAGGGGAATTGTCTGCCAGGCGTCTCAGAATCTCAATACCCTTGATACTAATTTGATGTGATGCATTTCACCAGATGTGTCTACCTGAGCACTGCTTTATGCCCAGGGGGGTTGTGCTACTGTAGAGTATTAAAGTTGCTTCTTCCCCCTTCCCCTCTTTCCTTTCTTCTCTTTTTCTTCCAAAAGCAGCTGAATGAAAGCTTTAAAATCCATCACAATTATAAATTAAATTAAAATCCATAATTTTAATCTGCATGGAGGTGGATATTTGGCAGGAAGTGTGTGTGGGTGTGGGTGGGATTTTATGCAAAACACCCCACTGATAATAAAGCTTCAAAAATATTTTAAGGAACTCAAATAAAGCTTCAAAAATCTTTTAAGAAACTGGTGCTTAAATATAGGCTAACTGATTAATATATCCCCTCAAACTCCAAAACCAGGCTTTTTACTTTTTCTGTAATTATAGATGTAAAGGGAAAGGCTGAGAAAGGAGAAATGGAGAAAAACGGGTGAAAATGAGTCTTTAAGAAAAAAATATTGGCTAAATAGGCTGCCAGAGGGCTGAAAATACTCTTATCAGACTAAGCATCTACATAATCCAAATGATAAAAAGTGTGGGGTTCAGGCTATTGAAGGTTTGTGGGTGGTGTTGCAGCCCAGATTTTAAATGGAAGGAAAAATAAGAGGAATTGGAACTGATCTCTTCCTTAACTCTCTGCCCTGTGCAAATTCACTCGTGGTTAAAAATAGTCCTATGAAATAAAAACAAAAATAAATAAAAACCCTAGAGAGGCATTGCTCCAATCAGTGCCTCAAACGAAGCAGCAAACCAGGCTTTAGGCACCTGAGATTTGCTGGTGTTGCTAAAGAGACCAGGAACAGCTCGTTCCCCCCATCCAGGGAAGTGTCTTTTCCCCAGGGAACGGGCTGTGAAGGTACCTGTTTGTTTGGGATCTGGATCACCCCAGTCGCATTCCCCACCCCCTTTAAAATCCAATAATTTGAATTATTGCTGCTGTGTGGAGCTTCCCAGAAGAGGAAACCTCAAAATTCTGCTTAAACACCAACTGCTGCTGGAGTCACACTGTGACACTGAGTGTGACCGGAGCTGGTCCTTGTGGCCAGGGTTTCGTTCACTCAGACTGGGAAGGCATGTTTTTCCTTGCATGAGTCCCATTTTCACCCATGTGACTGTTACAAACCTTCCCTGTAGAAAGCAGGAGAGGAAAAAAAACATCCTTGGCATTCTTTATTTATTTCTGTTCCTCAATGGCAAAGTAAACTGAATGTTTAAGCAACTGACATCAAAGATGTGATTTCTCTGAAGCTAAAAAGCCCATTAATCACAATTTTAAAGTGTTCTTTAATTACCCTGTAATAAAACGACACGCGCAGAGCGGGAGAAAAAAAATTGCATACTTTTAGAGTTCCTCATGCTTGTTTGTGTTTCAAATCTCCCCGGAAATCCTCATTGATCCCTCTTGCTCCTGCTGCTTAATTCCACCCTGCTACATCTCCTGTGCTGTGTTAACTGTGTCCTGTGCTGTCTGAGGCACTCGAAAAGTGGGTGGGGAGAGCAGGGCTGGCTGTCTGGAGGAATGGGGAATTCCATCCTCTGAGGGAACGAGGTGAGGCACTGAGCTAATTCTGGATTGAAGGTTCAGCAAATGTGGTGTTGAGTGGACAGGGAAATCCATCCTGGAAACTGGAGGTGATGCATCAGGACTCCAAGTCTGCGTTGTGTCCTGGGACAGCTGGAGCTGGAATCACTCCCTGAACAGCAAACTGAGAATGTTGCAGGAGCAGTGGGTGGTGCTGAGGGGGACAGAGCAGTTGGGTAGGACCAACACAGCTTCATCCAGGCTTCACCTTTCAGGGTCTCACCCTTGAAAATGGGCTCTGGATGGAAGCATTGAGACAAGGAGAGAGGCAAGAGACACCAAGGGGGGCTGGGTAACACTTGGAGGGATACGAGCTCTCCAAAAAGAGAGTTGTGAGAAAAGGACAAGGTGAAAACCTGGCTAAAAACCTCTTTGTAAAACTCAAACTCATCAAGGAAGGAGAGTGAAAAATCAGACCAGAGTGGACACTGCACTCCTGTCCCTTTGAGGGATGTGCTCAGGGCAGTGGTAGTAGAGAAAACCTTGGGAATACAAAGTAAATTCAGAGTAAATTCAGCAAAGTCATACACCTCATCTCACCAAAATTCCAAGTCCCGCAATCCAATAAAAATTTGCAGGCCATAGAAACCCTCTGCAAATTTCTTTTAAAACCTGAGATTATCCAGAAAACTGGGACCTCCAGCTGTGAGCCTTGTCCCTCAGGGCAGTGTTGGTGAATCATACTGGGGGAGGAATAACTGGGAGCTGGAGGTGGGAATGGCACAATCCCCTTTTCCACACCCAGTTGATCCAGGCTGGTGTGTTCGGGCTGTAATTCACTGCTCTTGCCAAACTCAGCCAAGTGGGTATGTTCTGAGTTGATCTGTTTTCAAACCCAGACAGTTGTTAATGAAACAGTTGCTGTTTTGTTGACAGAACATTAATTACTTGATCTTAGGACTTGGTAATTGCACGGGCCCCCTCTGTATACATCACTAATTACATTAGCAATTATATGGCATTTTAAAGACAAAGAAATGACTGCAGCAGTTGCAATATCAGAGGGACCCTGCTGGTAAATTCCAATCAAGTCCCTGCAATGGCAGGGAGGTGTTGGAAGAAGTCCTTCTCCATCCCAACCCCACACAAACCCCACTCTGTTCTGCTGTGGTGCTGCCAACACTTAAACCAGGGAGTCTTGGGAAAAGAAGGTGTGCTTGAATTTCTCCTCCAGGTTAGTTACGCTCTTAAAATTGATCCAAACCATTCTCAAAAGGTTGCTTGCTGTTGGGAATATTTTTTCTCTATTACTCTTAGAAATAACTGAGTCATATTTTAAAAAAACACAACTTAAATTAGGAATAGCCACCGTTGTAAAATGCCTCTCTGAAAAGCTGCACTATATTTCCAAGGATCTTCCCTTGCCAATGAATAGGCCAGAAAGTGACTTAAGAAAGGACAATTCCTGTGCCTCTGGAACAGGATGTGCCAAGGGCCAGGCTTGTGTTTTCCCCTGTTGTAACTTTGCCCAGACCCGACACGAGACAGCAGATCCCATTTCCCTTCCCCAGCCTCCCTGCTGTGCTTCCCCCAGAGTTCTTCTATCACCTCCATGGGACATTTTTGTTGCCTTCCCCGTCAGGATGGAGAAGTGTTGGGTTTCCCCTTCCCTTATCTGCACTGGTGTTTGTCCTCCTGCTCTGTCGGCATCCTCAGCTCCATCCTCAGCTGCTGATTAAGCCAGTCCTGCACACGGGGAGTTAATGAGGCATTCCTGCCTAAATATCCTGGTTCCATTAAAGCTTCAGATCTCTGCACCTCAGCAGCAGTTGCGTGTTGTCACACAGATAAATACTTTAACTGGGCTGGAAATTCCCTGCCTGTCCTGCACAAGTGGCTGAAGGGGTGGCTTTTGTTTCACCATTTATTGAAGTGAAATTCAGATTTTTTTTTTTCCATCTAGAAAATACCTGGAAATAAAGAAACAAACAAACAAAAAGGTAGGAAGAGGATGTGCTGTTCTAGGAGGTCCTTCTGAGCCAAGGCACAGCAATTTGGCCATGCCCAGATGTGGCTGTCTCCTCCCTGGGGAAGGACAACCTGCACAATCACTGACCACTCCTGGAATTCCCATTATCACTGCTCTTAGGAGGAAAATTCCTTTGCTCTTCCTGATACTCTACAAATTCACAGCCACCCAGACACTTGGTCTTTGGAAAAGGGCCACTTTCTGTGTCTGACATGACCAAAGTTATTCAACTCTTCCCAGGGCCTGGCAGCAGCCTTGGAGGGAAGGTTGAACATCTGATTTTCCTGTAAAACCTGGTGAGCCAAGGATTTATCATGGGGGAAGGTTTCAAGCCTTTACTGGTCTGAACATTGACCAAAAAACCTCTTTTCACAACGGTTTTTAGGAATGGAGTAAGACTGACAAAGAAATAGGTTCATGACAGTGATCCTGGAGATTCCTTTTGTTTTTTAAAGGCATGTCTGTGCCAATAATCCTTGATAATCTGAGCTACTTGGGTTTGGTGGGAGTTGCTCATGTGCTTATTTCAGTTAAGGACTTGATTTTTTCAGTCTGAAACTCTCACACATCTTCTTCCCTCCCTGAGCATTTTGTTTGGAAGTTGCTCAGCCTCCAGCTCAGAGGGTGACACATCCCAGGCTCCTGTTTGTATCTGTCCATCATCGAGTCCTTAAGAGATGTAAGGAAAGCTGGAGTGCAGCACAGATCTCCAGCTTTCATCTGCCCAACACACTTCCTCTGTGGAATACAGCAGAGAGGTTGTTAAAGGCTGAGAATCTCTTTCACAGGAACCAGGAGTTTTATCACCAAAATCATCACTTAAAACACTGCTGGGATTTCTTAGGGAGGGGAAAAAAGAGCTGCATCAGATTTTCAGGAGAATGGGCCTCTGTTCAAGAGGAGATGAAGGATGTTTCATCAAGACAGTGGAAAACCTGGTTTTCAGGGCTGGGATGAAGGTCATCTGATGATTGCGTGTTATCCTGAAGGGAGAAATTTGGTGCAGGTTACCAAAAATCTCTGTTTTCTTCCCAGTTTGGGGCTGATAGTGCCTCAAGTTTTCAGATGCTTTCACTGACATCTGGCAGTAATTTAAACACTGACTCACATTCTGTCAAAAATGTCAGTAAAAGTGACCTGCATCATTAAAATTTTCATTTGTTTGAACTTTTACTGTAATTTTCATTGAAGAAAATGGAATATTCCTGGTTCAAATGGCCAGTTACCATTTTCCAAGCAGTTTTCAGCACTCTGTTTTGTCCATCCCTGTGGCTGAGATGTGCATTCTGCACAAGAGGGAGTAAATATATCCAGATTATTTTTGGGAGCCACTGTGATTCCCTGCTGCAGCATCAGTTCATTGTTTGCTCAGATTTTTGCACAAAGAGGGTGCCTAAAAAGGGACCAACCCCAAATTTAGTCCAGGGAAAGTCCAGGTTCAGTCAGTCCCAGTTTTTAACTTTGATTTTTTTTCTTTGATCAACTGTATACTCAGAACAAAAAGTCAAAAACTCATGTCCAAAAAGAAAATTCCCCTATCCTCTCCTTTGAGTCCTTTCCCCCTTCAAAAGGACTGAACTCACACTGGTGTTGTCCATTTGTAATAAAGGCATGGTCAGAAAAGACTATTAATTCTCCTCTTATTCCTTGCCCAGCATAATCTCAGCAGGGTTATGGTTGGTTGTTTTTGCTGGACGTTTTGTGGTTGGATGTTTTACAAACAAATCTTCAAATCTTGATTTAAAAACTCTCACATAACATTTTATACCATTTTTAAGTGCCATTGTTATCCTGAGGGACCCATAAAGATGATAAAGAAGCAGATTGAACACTCTGAAATTAAGATAATTCCCCCCCTTAATTACAGTACAAAAATTTTATTTTTTTTAGGATAATTTAAAGTTTAAAACGGAAGTAGACATATTCATTTTACAAACAAGATATTCTTCCATAAGTAGGACCATTAAAAACAGTAAACAAAAAAACCAAAAAGCTATCTTTACAAAAGCTCTGTGCATAGCAACTTCATACTGTATATAACTGACAAAGCAAAAAAAACAAAACAAAAAAAAAAAACCCTAAAACCCCAAAAAAACCAACCAGCCAACCCCAAACAAACCCCCAAACTATACAGGAGAGAGAAATGAGGCCTTAATTTACAGGAGGGAGGAAACGGTTTGGAGAAACCATGCATATTGGAAGTGTGCAAAGAAAGGAGGAGAGGAAGATGCTCTACCAAGATAAATTAGAAAATCAAACCAACTCTTCCAGAGTTATGATGAAATTTGTCATCGCCTATTGCAATGCTTTCATCTTCCCAGTGGCAAAGGAAAAAAAAATCTCTCAGGGAATTGTCAACAGCAACCACTCAAAGAGGACAGGTTTGCTGGTTACACTGGAAAAATCCTCCCGCATCAATTCTGAAATCAGCTTTTCCTTTTTTTTTTGCCTGGTGTTTTGCTACTGCCAAAGCCCTTTTTCATGGCCAAAGCTTTCTGATTGTGTTTATTTACACGTGTTTTTCTCTGTAAACCTCAATTAATTCCGCAATCATCTCCAGTACCATGATTTCCCTGCATGAGCAAAATCCATATTCTAAATAAGTCCTAGGTTTAATTTGGGTTTTTTGGTTTTTTTTGTTTTTTTTTTTTTGGCTCAGAGCAAGCCAGATTTTTCACATTTGCATCAACACAGGCAGTTCTTCTTCTGCAAGTGCTTGGAGCAGTTTTTTAGGGAGGTTTCTCTTTTTCACTTGGACTCATGGCAACTGGGCAACTGGACAGAGCTGATAAAAACAACTGAAGGGTGAAAGGAATGTTCAGTGTTCCAGAAACTTCCCTTTATTTTTTTTTTTTTCTATTGCCAGACTCTCATTTTTTCCCCCCTGAATCTTGCTCAGATTTCTGTGATGTGGTACACATTTTTTTCCATGTGCCTGTGCTGACTAAGCAAAAATAAAACAGAAGGATGGACAAAACCCCAGCCTTTTCCATGAAATTTCCAATTTTTTTCTTAAATTGGAAACTTTCCTAACTGATATTTTGTAATGAAAATCTTATTTGTTAGGAAAAAGGAGAGGATTTAAGGTAGCAAACTGCTGCTCTCCAGCAGGTAGTCTAGAAATTCCTATTGATCTGGAATATTTGCCTGACAGAATGTTAAATCTATTTGATGATAATTTTAGGAGAAGCCTGTACAGAGAAGGGCAGGGGGAATAGTCACCATCGTCATGCTTCAGAGCTGTTTGGGTTTTTAGTAGATGGGAATGGAGGAAGAGATTTTATAAAATGAGCCTGGTCCACCAAGATAATTTTGGGAATTAGGACTCAATGTGTTTTCACTGAAATTTATAGAAGTTTTGATCCCAACTCTTCCAGTTCTCAATTCATTTTTATCCCTGGATAAACGCATAATTCCAGACATTAATTTGGACCTCCTACTTAGGCCTGCTAGTAGGTACTGATATCCTATAAATATATGAAATTTTGGGGGGTTTTTTTGGTTGCTGTTTTGCTGTTTGGAATGTCCAGATCAGACCCTGTGCCCTGTTGTGTTATCAGAGGACCACTGACAACTCCAGACCTTGTTAACATCTATGATTCTTTGATATTTCACAGCCCTCTTTGTTTCAGGGGTGCTGGTTGACTTCCAGTGACTGCCACGTCCTTGGTGGCACGAGGGGCACGCAGAGCACCCATAAGGACAATCAATCTGCAGCCGTAATTAACAGGGATTAATTTTATTTCATTTTTTTTGTGGAATTCAGACAGTTTCGGTAGTCTGACTGTGAAATATTAATTACATCTACGTTTCTTCAACCCACATTATTCTCACCAAATCCCTCTTTAAATTATCGTTCTTGCTGAATTAAGTTGGGCTTTGAGTTTCAGAAGAGATTAACCCCCCCTTCCACCTCCTCAAAACGGGACTCAATGGCACTGAGAAGGCACAAAATGAAGACCCTGCCAAACCTCACAGCACAGCCAGGAGTACAGAACCCCTTCCCAACAAGTGGGATTTTCTTTAGGAATGGCCAGAGCAGCCCAGTTGTTGTCTTCTCTGAGATATTCTTTAAACCTCCATGTGCAGTGAATGGACCTATCCCATAAACTGAACTGTGCACTCCCCCAGGAAAGGGAACTTGGAGGACCTTGTCCCATCCTTGGAAGCGTTGCCCAGTCCCTGGAAGTGCCCAAGGTCAGGTTGGACGGGGCTTCGGGGAGGGGACGTGGGGAGGTGTCCCTGCCCATGGCAGGGGGTGGCACTGGGTGGGCTTTATGTCCCTTCCAACCCTGTCGTTCCAGGATTTTCTGATTCCATGCCCTGCTCTCCTTCACAGGCTGCCCTGCGCCCAAACCCTCTCCTTCAAGTGAGGGTCCCTCAGGTCACTCCCCCTCAGCCTCCCGTCCCCGTCATGCTGTGGATCTGCAGAGAGGATTTTTGGCTCTTCTTAATCCCAGTGAGCTCCACAGCAGCTCCAAACGAGCTCAGCTGTGTGAGTTGTCCAAGTTTCACCATGCCAAGCCCAGCTCAACTTCCACCATCCCTAAAGATCACCAAGAAAACAATTTTCCTTACCCATCCATAAAGCTACTGGGCAAATGGATAAGATCAGCTGCTGGGACCTTATTTAGGGTTTATTGATTGACATCGAGGTGTTTCCATAGGAACTGCTGTCCATGCTGCCATTAATTGTGAGGGGTTTCTGTAGTGTAGCTGATTTTTGTTTTTTTCCCTACTAAAAATGGCTTTTAAATAACCAAATTCTTTTGAGCGTTCTCTGGTTTAGTTGGATAATTCATGATTTATTTTCTCAGACTTGTCCTCACCTTTCAATTTCAGGAGAGGAGATGCAAAGGAGAACTAAACTTTTATTTTATTTTTTTTTTTTTTTTTAGGCTAAAATGCAGAAAAACTCAAAGCAATTGATTACTTCTAGGAACTTCAATATATAACTGGCAAATACTTACCATTTTTAATGACTCAGGATAAAAGTGCATAAATCATTCAAATACATGTTCGCCCTTTATAAATGCACCCTTAAAATGAAGCATAACTGAACTTAAGGTGTTCTAACTACATGGAAAACTCCAGAGAACCCTTCCCCTCCTAATTCATACATTGAATCTATAAAATAAACTCTGTACCTTATGAAAAATCCGATTCGCTCAAATCCCTAAGTGCCACTCACTCGTCAGCTGGGTCTTTGAGACTTAGCAGTTAATCTTAGTACCTGAATATTTTAATTGAAGCAAAAAATGGAAAGGGGGGGGGGAAAGATGAGGAGAGTGAAAAAATTCCTACTTGACCTGCATACCACAGTGTAGGTAAAAGTTTCTGAGGGTTTAGTTAATCAGAAAGAATCCTATACATCCTTGCACATGAATTCAGTAAGAGGGGGGAAAAGTGAGGAGCAATTGCAGCAGTAATAATATATCTCAAACTTATCACTACATTTTTGCATCATCTTTCTTCATTGTACAACTGGAGGAAAAAATCCAAAAAAGGGTGTAATTTCTACCTCTACATACAATAAGTTACAAGTTTATTTATTTAAATAATTGTAAAACATCTTACATTTTTAAAGAGGTTAAACTATAAGCAAATACACACATACACCAAAGTTCCATCATTCATGTCAGTTTGTTCTAGAAATTCTTTCATGCTGGTACCCTGTTTTGTTGAATTGTTTTTTCTGCATAAACTAAATCGATATCTGAAAGGCTCCATAGAAAATAGAAACTTCAACTTTTTTTACCCCTACAAAGTAAAACAAATTGTATCCAAAATATCAAGCTTGAATCATTTTGCCAATTTCTTTTTTTCACTTAATATTTTACAAATCTTAGGAAGGTTTTTATGTCTTCCAGGAAAGACTTTGCATTTCTAATTCCATTCTCCCAACTCTTGTTCATCCGAGCTCTTGCTGATTCTTCATTCCCAATGTTTGAGGAGTTGATGTGGTTGTGTCAGAAATATGAAACAGGTAAATGATGCAGACTTCTATCTTGTCCAATCCATAAAAAATGTTCCTTTTTTTTTTTTTCCCTGGGCCTGGCTTTCCCCCAAAAAAGAGCTTTTAGTGCTATTTTTTTTCTTTTTAGTGGTCCATCACAATAAGTAGTTTTGTGCTGTAAAAGAAAAATGAAGAAAAAGGAGGAAAAAAAAGAGAGAGAGCAGCAAAGCTGCCCCTTCCTTACATCGGGGGAACGACAAGACCAGTCATGGCTGAAAAAGAAAAGTGAAGAAGATTAAATTGTTAGCAAAATGTTATGAAACAAAATATAGTCAAGCTCTTTGCCCTCCTGTGAGCAGGCAGGAATCACAAGAAGGGCCTGATCTGAGGTTAAATTCGCGTTTTAGTGACTTTAAATCTTTTGGTGAGGGCTGTAGTGAGAACTGTGAGGACTGGCCATGACACAGGCAATGGGCAAAGGGCTATTCCAAGATATAAAGGAATTAATTTCTTCCTGGGAGGGTGGGGAGGGGCAGGGAGGGAATTCCCAGAGCAGCTGTGGCTACCCCTGGATGCTGGCAGTGCCCAAAGCCAGGCTGGACGGGGCTGGGAGCAACCTGGGACAGGGGAAGGTGTCCCTGCTCATGGCACGGGTGGTGCTGGATGGGCTTTAAGGCCCCTTCACAAACCTCCATGGTTTCCTGGTTCTCTGAAAAGTCAAGGCCCACCAGGGTTATTAAAAATGGATAAAAAAGAGAGAGGATTAATTAAATTCATATGCATTTGCAGAAAAGCCTTCTCAGTTTTGAGTGCTTATCTCTGGAGAGAAGTCTTTAGAGATGGACATTGCTCAGGACTGTCCCCAAATTTACACTTCTCAAGCTGAACACTCAAAACTATCCTCAAAAACCAAAACTGAGCAGGGTCTCTTCTCCCTTCCCAGCCTGCTCATCTGCTTGGATGGGCTGGGAGCAAGAAAAGGTGTGGAAACAAAGGAAACTCATCCCTGTGCTACTGCCAAGACCGAGCCAGGGAATTCCAAGCCCTGAATCATGGGCCAAGGCCCAGGGCTGGGTTTTGCCAGTCTGGTTCCAGTGGAAACAGCCTCACTTCCTCACTTGGTTTCCCCCACCAGTCTGAGTCACTGCAGCCCTACCTGGCACACTCCCAGAACGCTGAGCTTATGTAAATTATTTATTAGTCACTCTCCTGCCTTTGGTTGCAGCTCTATCCCTCATAACTGACAGCATTTGGAGCTGCCTGGAACCAGTGCTGCTCCCCAAGGCTTTGAGGGGTAAGTTGAGTTTGGATGTATTTATATAACAAATGAGAGAGTCACGTTTTCAAAGGGGCCTCTGTGCAGTGTGAGGTCCTAATCCTGCAAAGATTTATGTTCACTGAAATTTGTGGGATTATTGGTGTGTTTAAAGCCCCATCCCCCTGAGAATTAATTTCACCCTTTCCTTTGGAGAGGGTTTTTAAAAAGGACTTTGGGAAAGTTCCTGAGCTAACACAAGTCGGTTACTGGAGCTGTGTTTTTAAAAAACTGTGGATATGGTCTGTGATTTAATACAATAGGAAAATAAATATTTTCATATTTTCTTACTGACTGGGGTAAAGTCTCTGCCAATTTGAGCAGATAGCTGAAAGAGAAAGTGAAACCAAACTGCCCGAAGTCAAACAGATACTTTCTGTAATTGCTTTGGAATTTGCTGTTGTTCCTCATATTTTCAACCCTAAATAAAGCAGGTAAACGCTCTCATGCCTGTTTTTGGGATATGTGTGAGTGCATTAGCAGTGAGATTTTCTGATGACACCAAAAATGTTGCTCCATTCCTTCTCCACATCCCCAAATCCCAAAAATAATAATGGTGTTGTCCCAGAGTGACATGGAGAGCTGGCTATCGACCCCATGCCCGCCTTTCTGTCCTTAGAAAGGAAAACTTGATTTAGCCTTGGATTTCTGCCCTGCTGCAGGCTCTGCTGGGCTGGAGGAAGAGGTGAGCACATGCCCTCCGTGCTGGCTCCATCCCACAGGTACCCCAGGGGAGCAGATCCTCAAGCTCTGCTCCAGGCAAAATCATCCAGGCTGCCTCCAGGAGTTCAAATTGTTTGTCTGAGGTGTCCTGGCTGGGTCTTTGCCTGAAGCAAGTAAAGGAGCACCTGCACAGACTGTGCTTGGCTTGTCCCCATCCAGGGTGATCTTTTCTACTCTTGGATTTCTGGGCACAGGGGCTGCACCCCGGAACAGCTTAGCATGGCTTAGTTTCAGCCATTCAGGGGCTGGTGCCAGTGTAGTTTGAGCTCTGCTCCCGAGAGAGTCAGTCCATAATGGCATAAATGCTTTTTTGTGATGCTATTTTTACTGAGAGCATTTTTACTTTTTTTAATCGAGGAAAACATCCAGCAAAGTAAAGCAAAGCAAAGTTTAAACCTGAGTTTCTGCCATGTCTCTTCAAAAATATTTTGAGAAAACTCGTAGATGCATAATTTTGGGAAGTGTCTTAACTTTAAATGAAAGCACATATCTTATGGTAGGATTAGGGATGTTAATAATAAAATAATGCATGTATGGGAATGGAACGGGTTTCCAGAGAAGCTGTGGCTGCTCCACCCCTGGAAGTGTCCAAGGCCAGGTTGGACGGGGCTTGGAGCAATCTGGGATAGTGGAAGGAGTCCCTGTCTATGGCAGGGATGGGACTGGATGGGTTTTATGGTCCCTCCCAGTCCAAATCACCCTGGGATTTTGGGATTCCATGATCTGATATAGCAAGTTCCATAACACAGAAAACACAAGCAAAGCGTGATTTGTGTCACTGGCATTTCATTTTCAGCCTCACCTCCTCCTGCAACAAAGAATGAGTCGTTGGAGGAATATTGGCTGGAATTCTCACCTGGCTTTCCCCAGCTCATCTCAAGGCTTCTCTCTCTTTTCACACACCCTGCTCTTCCCATTTCCACCCCACCTCCACTCCCCGTTGGGGCTGCACTGTCAAAAGCCTATTCCCAGCCTGGATCGCTTTTTATTGAATGTTTGGGAGGTTTGGATTAAGGTCTTACACTGCTAGCAAAGCTGTAATTATTTTTGCCTGTATTACTATATATTGAATCGATGTAACTTTTCAATAAAGGTGGTTCAATGCAGGACACTCCCTGATGAGTTGGGAATATAGCAACCACCAGTCATTATCCCAGAGGGTCTTTTCTTTTTTTTCTCTTGGAGGGAAATGGAAAAAGAATTAGAGATGAGCCTTATTGTATTAACCTTGACAGCTTGCAATTATCAACTGAAACACTTGATTAAAATTGTCACAAGGCTGGAGATTTTTTATAAATAAATAATCAAAGATGGGTAGCACCCAGATGATCTGGTGATAGGCACCTTTAATGGGTGTAATTAATAATGATCATAAGCCTGGTGAGTACAAGTAGTCTTTGGAAAACTGCCTTGGAGTGGAAAAGGACTCACTGCAACTCAAACCTGAGTACTGGGAAGGGGATTAGTGCTGAACTCCAGGCTAAGAAATGGTTGGGATTAGAAGGGACATTACAGCTCATCTCATCCAACCACTGCCATGGGCAGGGACACCTTCCACTGTCCCAGGGTGCCCCAAGCTGGCCTTGGACACTGCCAGGACTGGGGCAGCCACAGCTCCTCTGGGAATGCTATCTGAGCCCCTCACCACCCTCACAGGGAGCAAATCCTCCTAAAATACATTCAAAAAAGAAAAAAGAAAAAAAAAAGCCTTCCCTGTAAACTGCTGGAATAATGGGAAGGCAAATTTTAGGATGAAGATTGCACAGCTGCTCCTGTTTAGATTGGTTTAAATCCAAGCTAAAATACTGCTGTGGTTAACGTATATGGAAGCTCTAATCTGGATTTTCATTGCTGCCTGTGAGGAGAGTGGCATGCTCTGAGAGGCTGGTAAATAAAAAATAGAAATTAAAAAATTAAAAGATTATACAATATTTATTAATATTATTATTTTAATTATTGTTATTATTATTTATTGAGGAGATGTTTTCCACCTGTTATGGGTGGGGAAATTCAGAGTTAATGGGCTATGGAAAGGGGCCTGCACATATTCCCTGCTTGCCCTGAGCTTTTGCTGCTCTTTCCAGCAGCATTTTCAAATGCCTGATTTCGATAAATAAGTAAATAAATCCTCAATTCCGTGCCCAGCACATCTTTCCCAGGTTTCCAGCCCCAGGGGGTGGCATGGCAGAGGGCATTATCCACCTCCCACTATCTCAGTCCAGGCAAGAAGCCTCTTTGGGAGCCTCCTGTTGACTTTTTGGCCACATCTGTCTGTCAGCACTGTGGGAACGTTAATTTGGATATCAGGCTGCGTGTACCTGGATCCTTTCCAAAGCATGTGCTCCCCAGCTTGCATCAATTTAAATATTTCAGCTGGAATTTACATCCATGGCTGGAAGAGTTCAATAGTTACCAGGACCTGGCATAACAAACCTTGTTTCTTCTTGTTGTGTCATTGACCAGTTCTGCTTTACTGGATACTTAAATTTAACAGTTGTAGAATATGAATATCCTTATGTTTGTGTTGACGTACAGGTAGGAAGCACATAGAGAAAGGGATGTGGTTAATAAAATCTGTATCCATTTATCTCTGATTTTGCTAATATGGCAATTATTCACAACCTTAACTCATAGATTAATCCTGACCATCTCAGGACTGGACTTTGGTCAGTAGAAATGGATTGATGTCAGGTTTTAGCTTTGAGATTTTGTTTTATTTAATATTAAAGCTCAGTTTTTTAGAATTTCTCATTTATTATTGATTTATAATGATATATGATTTATAGACTGGATAAAATATGTTGTAAGCACCAAATGGCATAGATGGCATGACTGGTCTCTAGTACTTTATAGGTTGAAAGAGAGAGAAACTCTTTCCAAGCAGAGCCTTGGGTGTTACCTTAAGGAAAATTATTAATTTAAATATTTCAGTAGTTTAAAAACCTATCATTTTTCTGTCTCCCAGGAGCAGCCTGAATGCTTTTCTCTCTGATTTGTGTTTAGCACCACCTCAGGTAACTCCTTAAAATTAAAACTTAATATTTAGGCCTTCTCTACGTAACATTTAGACAAGTTTATCTTTAAAGCAGACTTAAATCTGTGCATTCACATGGTGAGATCAATGGATCTACCCATTCATGAGAAGAAAATGATCTTAGGAAAGCGTGGATTTTCCTGTGATTGGGGCAGGGGAAGAAGCTGTCGCAGAATTCTCTGGGTTAGCTTTTAAAAATGTTACAGTTTTTGTTCAGCACACTTAGAATTTCCTTATTACATAAAATAATCACACTTTCTGCAAGTCCCTGTGGCCCAGCTAAGGGTTTATATCACACCCAGCCCAACAGGTGCTGTTTGTGGGCTCATTTGGAATTACCACTGGCTCTTGGCATGGCTCAATTCCCAGAGTTGTGTTTCCTAGGCTATCTCCAGTGAAGTCTGAAGGAGCCAGATGACTTCCCAGGCCCTATAAAGGCATCTTTTATGGAGACTTGGAGCATATTAATGTGCTGCCGCCCCCCC
>VWZN01011326.1:123408-142659 GCA_013396955.1 Regulus satrapa
AAAATAGCTCTGGTCGGTAAAATGAAGAAAAAGAAAGATATGCTAAATAGAGAAAATAAAGAAAGAAAAAGTAAAAATAAATGAAAAATATAGATATATAAATAAATAACGAGAACATGAATTTATAATGAATAAAAATGCATTTAAATTGCAATTAATCAAATGAGTATGTAATAAATGAAATATAAATAATTAAATAATAAAATTCTAAATTTAANAGAATAGAATAGAATAGAATAGAATAGAATAGAATAGAATAGAATAGAATAGAATAGAATAGAATAGAATAGAATAGAATAGAATAGAATAGAATAGAATAGAATAGAATAGAATAGAATAGAATAGAATAGAATAGAATAGAATAGAATAGAATAGAATAGAATAGAATAGAATAGAATAGAATAGAATAGAATAGAATAGAATAGAATAGAATAGAATAGAATAGAATAGAATAGTTAAAGAAATAAAACCATGAGCTAGTATTCTCTCAAGTGACTCCAGTGTTTGTGTGTGGTCACTCTGAAGCCCGGCTGCGTTCACCAGGTGTGATTTGCCAGGTACCTGAGGAGTTTAAGCCCTCCCAGCGGGTCAGAGCAGCCCCCCCAAAGCACGGCTCCCTTTGGAGCCAGCGGGAACGATCCTGGCTCGGCCGCGCCGTGTCCGGGGCTCCTCCGTGACCCGGAGCTCTCCAGAGTCCTGAACCGGCTCCGCCTCAGCTGCACCAACAACGGAGCCAAAGCCCAAATGTCGCCGCCGGCCCGGGGATTTCAGGGGAGCCTTTCGCATGGAGACACGAACATGTGTAGGATTCAATCCATTCCTTTGCATGGACACAGCGTTTGGCCTCAGGGATCTGCCACCACGGGTAGGGCAGAGCGCAAGGAGAACGAGCTGGGAACTGTTCACTGGACTCGATTTAGCAGCAAAATTACACCGAGACTGTTTGAACTCTGACACACAAAACTCGCTGTGGGTCCTACACAATTCCATTCTTGCCAGACGTACAACTAATTGGTGAACTCAGATGTGATTGGCATTTAAGATGTAATCATGCCTCTTTTATGAATTAGAAGTGAAAGAACACATTTGGTGGGCTGAGTGAGGTGCTTTAAATTATTTTACCTTAGCTAATCTTTCAGGGTCCCCAGGATGTCTTGGGATGACCTTCTGCAGTCTTTGGAAGCCGTAATCTATGGTAGGTTCATTTAAAGCTGGAAGGAAAACATCAAACCCCACCACATTATATGAGTGCATCTAAACATGCATTTTTATATTGCTCTGTCTCAATAGGGCAGCAGAGAAATCACAACTTCTGCACTTAAAACTCCTCCAGCTTCCCCGGCTGACTTCTCACCCTCTATCAGAGGCTGAATGAACAGTGCAAGATGCGGCAGCACTGTCACAAAAAAAACTCCTTTAAGGATTGAATGTTTTCACTCTGGGCAAAACCATGACAACAATAAAGCAAATTATGAGACAAATACACAGCAGAACAGGTCTTCTCCTGCTGGTGACACAGTCAGAAATCAGACAGCCGTGTTTGCTCCTCTAATAAACACATTCCACACACACCCCCAACGTTTTGCAGTGCCAAAGTAGGGCACAGCTCTTCATTAGACACATTCCCTTCCCCAGTTGTGTGTTCTGCATACGCCGCCACTTGCCTGTAATGATCTTAATCTCTGGTGGATAAACCAGGATATTTTGACCCAGATCCTCAGTTAGCAATAGCTGGCAGAGCCCTACTGGCAGCGCTGATGATTTCAGAAAACTTCAGACATTTTCCTAGTCTCTGCTAGGAAATTGCAGCAGTAATAATCAAATTTCTGATTATTCCAGCTCAATTTAAATTGGGTGCAGAACCCAAAAGTCAGCTTGCAGCATTCTATGTGCTCAGGCTCTGCTTGCCTCCAACACGTCAGCAGTGCCACTGTGCACCAGCACAGTTACAGGGATGTTTTTCTTTCGATTCCCTTATTCTTCAGAATGCACTTTTCAACACAAACAACACATTCATGCTGAGGATTCTGTGAAGAATTTCATGACACGTTTAATAAGTAACATATGTAAGTCCTTTAGCACTACCCTCAGTCAGTGCTGGCTTAAGCCTTGTACCATTTGTAGTTCTTTTGGAGGGAAAAAAAATATTTATTTTTTTTTTTAAATAGCAGAGAACCCCTTAATACAAGAGATGCTGATGGTTCTTATTGAATCATACAAAATATCCTGAGCACCTGACAGGAGACCCATCTCCTGCACCAGGAGATGAGCCCATCAGGTGAGGCAGACTTTTCCACTCATCCAGACTCCCTGTTTATCCCTGTTCCCTGTTTATCCCCGTCTGCCTTTGGTACAACAACATGAAGGTAAAAGGTCACATTCCCCACTGAGATACATTTTATATTTACTTTTTATTAAATAATTATGGCATGGCATGAAGTTTAAATATTACAGGAGATAATCGAGTGGGAATTGAGCAGAAAAAACCCAGACCTGAGAATTTAGTCTTGGCTATACTTAGAATGTCTTTACTCTCCACTGGGAGTCATTCTGGTTTGCTTAAGGAGTTTAATAATACACATTTCAACTGCCACAGAATCTGCATCCCGTTTGGGAAGAGCAGTTTTTTGGGGGGTGGGTTATTTTGCCTACAATCCTGAGAATTAGAGGCCAAATCTCTCAAGAGCCTAAACATCATTATGTGCCATTTCTCTTCTTGATCACAAAATCTATTCATTTAAGCTATATATTTAAAGCTAAAGAAATGTGAAATATATAGGAATCCAAACATGTGAAATATACAGGAATTAAAATATATTAAAAGTTACTAAAAATAGCTAGTGGGAATATATAAAATGCTAATTCAGGAAGAAGAAGCTGGCTAATATTCAACAAACATTTTTCCAATGGATTGACATGGACAGTTTCATCCTGCTAGATCAGCAGCAGCAAATCATTTCCCAACAATGCTGAATTGTTCTCAGGACTCAGCCATCCTGAATCAATGTGTACATTATGTCTTTCAGCACAAAGGTTTTCTGTACAGCCCCCGACAAAATTGCCCACTACTGGTTTTACTCATTAATGGAACAAAAATGTCTCTGTTGTGAAATTCTGTGAAAAACCAACACCAAGTGTTTGGAGGAGTGAATGACACCTTCCCAAGTGAAGGCCAAAGAAGAAGAATCCACCAGCAAGTTTAAGCAGCTTCCCCACAATCACACTTCCACTGAGGAAAGAGCTGCTAGGTCAGGAGTGATTTACCTGTGTGTTACATAGGAATTATATCCAATAATAATGCCAGAATTATATCCAAATGCTTTGGGGTTCAGGAATTCAGAGACCATAAAGGGGTCTGACACACAAACAGACTGTTCATTATTTCCTCAAAGACAGATATCTGAAATGAAACCCCTCAGAGAATGGAGTCAGGCACAAAATCCCTTTGGCAACCTTCAAATCCAAAGTTTCAGGCTCAAGGGGGTCTCTTGAAGTTCCCAAAACAGTTTTAAAAACTGGGCATGGCATGATATAATTTATGCACAAAAAGAGAAGCCACCTAGAGAATAAACTAAATCATCAGTGAGCCTGTAATCCTCTCCCTAGCATGACTGTTTTAACAACAGACTTGTTGTATAAGAGTAGGGAGGGATCTAAATGTGTCACCAACTACCCAACTTTGTTTATGTGAGGCTCAGAGTCTGGACAGTGCTTCCTCTTTGGTATTCTTTACCCTTCAAATCCTGCGTTTTCAATCTTAAACACAGCTATTCTGGCTTGCTGCAACAGGAGGGGAAGAAGAATTGTCTCAGCTGAGCAGGTTCTTCCACAACACTTGGCTGCATCTGCCAGAGCTGCAGCAGCAGCTCAGCCCCTCTCCACAGGGCCTGGCTGCGAAATGCACCCAGCACAGTGCTGATGCTGAGAGTATTCATTAGCTCAGCACACATCACAGCACATCAGGCTGCTGGAGGAGGAGGGTGCACGATTTACCCCGAGTGGCAGCAGCTCATGCTGATATCAGCCTGGGAGATGTGGGAAAGGGCCACGTCCAAACAGCCCCAGCACAGCTCTGCAGCTCAGCTTGGATTTACCCCGCGAAGCACAACAGAGAGGAAACAGGAGAATCAAGGTCTGGATAGCTCTAGAAACATCCTGACCCCATAAAGCTGTGGCAGAGGGAGAGCAGTTTTTGCAGTGGGCTGCCCAAGCTTTAAGGTGTTAACAGAGAAAAGGCACCTGTGGCATCAAAGTTTGAATCATGGAATGGTTTGGGTTGGAAGGGACCTTAAAAATCAACTTGTTCTACCCTGCTGCCATGGCCAGGCACACTTTCCACCAGCTCTGGATGCTCCAAGCACTGTCCAGCCTGGCTCTGGATGCTCCCAGGGCAGGCACAGCTTCTCTGGGCAACCTATCCCAGGGCCTCACCACCCCCATTGGGAGGAATTTCTTCTGTAAGTCTCAGCTAAATTTCCCCTTTTTCTGTTCGAAGTTGTTACTCCTTGTACCTCTCTGGCTTTCCTGTCAGCCCCCTCAGATCCTGGAATTCTCTTTTCCCCCATATCTCTCACAAGCTAAAGCAGTGACAGCAGGAAATGCTTTGTCACCTCAGCTTTTTCTGTCCAAGGGAACTTTTCTGATTTTTAGAGCTCTCTGCATCCTTGTAAGTGTGGTTTCTCACAAGCAGAAAACAAATCTCCTTACAAGATTTAGCAAACCAGCACCTTCCCATCCCTGGATCCTGACAGGGATACAGCACAACCCAGAACCCAACCTCTCCCACAAATGATTTTATATATTGCTTTGCTCTGACAAGGAAACCCCTGGAGGATTTCTGCTCAGCAAGGAAAATTATGTTCCAAATCTCCCCGATATACACATTTCCAGGTTAGCATCTCTGCGACAAAGTAAATGCAGAGGTGTGATCAAAACTGAGCTAGGAAAGCCTACAAAACATGCCCTCAGCTGGCATAATCTGGTGTGTTATTAAAGCCAAGGGAACTATAATGGAACCACTTACAGCAGCAGAGAATTTGAATTTGTGTCATATTAAAAGAAGAATATGAGGCTACAGCAAGGTTAGCAGCAGAGAACAAATGTCTTTTTATTCCAGGAGCAGCTGATGAAAGCAAAGCAATTCAGAACAGGGATGTGTGTGCAATCTGTATCCTCACCAGATAAAAGCACACACTGAGACTAAATGTTGGGGTGTGGTGATTTAAAAACAGGATTTTATCTCTCATTTCAAGTATTTCATCTCTTACTAAAGTTGTCTCAGCAGCTGCTATTCCCCTCCAACGAGCCATTTGTCTGGGTTTTTGCTGTACTCTCCAGCACATCATTCCTTGTCTACAGAGTCCTGCTGGCTTCGCTCTGACAGGAAGGTTTCCATGTGGGAACCTTATGGAAAAATCCACATGTCCCATTTTGGTGCTGAGAGGAGGCTGAAAGCTGGGTTGGAGCACCCTGAGTGAGAGCACTTGGGAGTGGAAACGCTGAGAGCCCCAGAAGTGCAGCAGTGCCAGCACAGCACACTTCGCAGGAGCCCGACATAAGAGAACACAGATGAGCTCCCACAACAGCCTCACTGTGCCAGTAAGATTTACCCTTGAAATGTATGGCTAATTTTTATATTCATCTTTCCAACAGTTTGTCATTTTCTTCAAACAACCTGTCTTAGTGTGACTCTTTCCAAAAAAAAAAGGAAAAAAAAAAGAAAGAGAAAAACTCAAATGTAATCAGGTAACATAAATATTTGAACATAAATATTCTGTAGACATACACATGTTGTGACAGCATTTGGGAAAAATATTAATGGGAAGTAAAATTGCCTTATAAACCTCTTCCTTACACCCCCAAATCACCACCGCCGGAGTGGCCTTGGAAGAGCAAGAGGGTAAACTAATTAATTAATTAATTAATTAATCAAACCAAAGGTTGTCAATACCAATCACCGACACAGCTCTTGCAGCCCAAATTCTAGGCACCCACCTGTGTAAATGAACCTGCCTGGTGCTCCTTTGCAGAACTGTTTGGATTTGTAGGACAATGTCACCTCCACCACGCCGGGAATGTGCCGGGGAGGCGTCTGGACACGGATGGCATGAGGTGTGATCAGCTGGAATGGCAACGGGAGAGGCACCATCAGGTGTCTGCTCTATTCTTTTACTTCACGAGTAAATTACAGAGAAGTTTGAGTTGGAAGGACCCTAAAGATCATCCAGTCCCACCCCCAGTGAACATCTTTCTCCATCCCAGATCGCTCCAAGTCCTGTTCAGCCTTGGGCACTTCCAGGGAAGGGGCAGCCACAGCTTCTCTGGGCTACCTCTACCAGGGTCTCACCATAAAAAATGTCATCCTCATCTCCAATTCTACCCTTGTTCACTTTAAAACCATGTCCTGCCATCACAGGCCTCAGTAAAAACTGTTTCATTTTTATTATCACTATAGATAGCAGAGGGATACACCTGGGTTAGTTCCTGGCCTTCAGGAGAGGATCAGACATTTTAGGATAAGTTGTCATCAAGAAACTTGTACCATTAAGCCCATTGGTTAATTGATGGCTTACTCCTGGGCCCAGATGGATTTTCTTTCTCCTTCCCAAACTCAAACCCTTTCTTTATTTCTCTACCTTTGCTTATGTATATAAACCTGTGTAAATAATAATCCCTGTGGAAAAATTGGTAGATTAACATTAATTAAGTTCATCAATGGGTAAAAAAAGATATGGGAATATCAAATGTCTCCTTCAGCTCATATCAGGAGACAATTTCTAATTCTTTTTTTTTTTTTTTAATTTCATAGATGCCTAGAGTTGTTCAGTTCCATTCTGGGTATCACTCAACAATATCACAGAGCAAGGAAAACGCATTCCTGCATGGATTCCCCTCACGCAGGTTTCTATGGCCCACCTCACACAGCACCACGGAGCAGGAACGGGAATGAACTCCGTTCCTCCTCAGAAAAGGGAAACCTCCCCAGATCAGGAGCAGCTGTACCCACCTCACTCCACACCAGCATGGTCCCAAACACCACCTGCAGCCCATCAAAGAAGTTGTCCCCGATGATGATCACCATGGCTCCCCCCGTGGTCCACCCTTCACTTGGGCTGATGGCTTTGATGCAGGGTGTGGCTGCACAGAACAAAAGAACCATCAAAATATCACTTAAAGGTGGCCTTTTTTTAAATCTCCCCAACAGCTTTGAAGCTGTGTGCAGGCCGGGATGTAAATCCCTGGAGCAATTCCTGTGAGCATCCAACATCCCAATTGATGCAAAGCTGCAGCTGAGAGCAGGTCCACCCATCCACACCTGGGAATTCCTGAATTCCCACCGCTGGCACAGGCCTAGGACAAGTCCCTGCCAGCCATTCACCCATGAAGGCTGCTCACCACTCCACAAACCCCAGTATGTTGATAGATAAATAAATAAAGGAGTGTTTTCTGCCTTGCAAGTGTTAATTACTTGCCTATTCATTACTTAACAGTATTTAACATCGTGCCATTAAAGCCTAATAGGCCAACTGTAGTGGGTGTAAAAATGAAATGCTTAAATGATTGCACAGAAGCTGCTTAAAAAAACAAAATAACACCCATTCATTAGCATATGATCCCACAGACACCAACCCTGTGGAAAAAAAAGGTAGAGTCACATTCATTTAGTATATCAACGGGTGAAAGAAGATATGGGAATATCAAATGTCTCCTCCAATTCATATCAGGAGATAATTTCTAATAATTTTCTTGATTTTATAGAGTCATTTTTTTTTTTTTTTTATTTCTTTCTTCCATATGTTCAAGGCCTCTGGACTATGCATCCCATCAGGAACCCAATATGGTTTCCAGGCCATAACCAAAGTCAATCCATCACTCTATTCCCAATGTTGACAGGGTCAGAGGTGGAGGGGAATTTTGGCAGTGCTCCAAAAACATGAGACTCCTTTGAACAGCCAGTCAATCACATCCAATCAGTCAAGGAAAAACTGGATGGCTTCCTAGGCTAGGAATCCTGGGATTTTCCTTCTACCATTTCACTGCCCGCTGGGGGAGAATTAACACTGCTCTGAATTCTTTACTGATTCAATCATTTTCTTCCAGTTCATTAATTCTTCTTTTAGGTTGATACAGGGCACAGTTAAGAAGTGGGGCAGCAAAACATTATAATGAAATAATATCCTTGCTTGTCTTTTCTACTAACATCACCAGCTCTTCTCACTTTCAGTGGCTGCAGGAGAGGGGAAAGGCACTGATAGCATTTTCCAGCATTTTCCAGTCATTTTTTGGCAGTGTCTGCGTGAGGGAGGCGGAATGTTTTGGGAATGAAGAGGGAGAGGAGGGGCCAAGCATTTTGAAACTTAACAGATACAAGAATTTGTAATTGCTTGAATACAGTCCCCAACCCATCCTGGAGCTGGCCATGAGTCTGGCTTAGCCAAACAAACTCACATCAATTAGTGTCAGCTCCCTCTGCGCATCGTTAGGCTCTGTGCACAGTTTGTTTAAGGGAACCAGTGACACTTTTTCATACACATCTTGTGCTGGAACAGCTCTGTTTAACTAAGATGTCATCTTGCCTAATTTGCCTGAAATCAAATCTATCCCAGCTGAACGAGAGGGCTGAAATTTAGATAATACTTGGTGTTTCTGTGTTTTTCATCTTTGCAGTACATACTAATTAATAAATTGCAGGGGGAGGGGGAGCCAGTCCCTTAGATGTGAGGAGGATCGTATTTTGCATGCAGTAGACAATGTTTTCCTGCTTCTGCCTTCCCCAAACCCCCCGAGGCTCTGCAATTCCCCCTTAGCTCTCCTTCACTCCTGAAAACAAACAGGAATGGAAGAACGGGTAATTTCTGCTCTGCTCTCCAGACAAAACTCCCACCTTCCGAGGGGTCGAGTCTCCTTGCTCTCCGCCCGTGCTTGGAGTTGTTGTGTACGAACATGTTGTCAGACACTGCCAGCACGTGTCCATCCACGTTCACTGTTGTCGATAGCACCACCTGCGTATTTAGAAAGAGAAGGAAAAAACAGCCAGGTGAACAGTTTATTCGAAATTCAACTGGTGAAGGATTAATTATTCAGATAAACCCCTTGTTTTGTAAAACGGCAGCACAACCTGCAGGGGTTTGAAAAGGGGAGAAAATATTTTCAGCCTTCGTTCAGTGCATTAATTGCATTTAATATAGCATCCTGTGGGCTGTAAAGAAGCCTCACTGTATAATGACCCAGCTCCTGGAAAACTCCATGAAAACAGGACCTAATATCATGCTTAGTTTTGACATGTGAGTGCACGGAGCCTCCTGAAAAATCATCTAAGCCTTAACACCCAAACCAAACAGCAGGTTTTAAACCTCAACCTCCATGACTGGGCTCCAATTTGAATTCCTAGAGGAAGTAACTGTATATGTTAATTAATCCCACTTTAGTTTTTTACAGTATCCAAAGCTCGAAATCCCATCAATCCAGAAAGATGTGTGACTTCAAACCACAACCTTTTGGGAAAAACAAACAGTGTTTTAACTCCTGAGAGAAGATTCCCTCTGATTGAGCGGGTTTTGACCATTAGTTGGTGTAAATGAGCCTAATTCCATCCCACTGCCACACCTACAGTAATGCACAGCCACGGAGAGTCAGACCCTGGATGTGTTCATGGATTTTCACAGCCTCAGCTGTCACAGCCCAGGTAAGAGAATGTCAAGCTCTCACTGTTGATAAAACTCTATCCAGCACAGAGCAGGAGAGACCTTGCCCTCTCCAGGCTTAGGCGAGCTTAATGGATACTTTCTTTCTCAAGACAACTCTAATTCATTCCAAAAGGCTCTTGTCATCCTGTACTCTTATACTTCTCAAACATTCTTGTCACAGAATGTGTTGCTTTTGTGTGCCAACTGATTTCCTCATTCCCATTAGGGTGGGGTGTGACTCCATCCAAAGGGAACGTTTCCCGCATGACATAGCTGAGCCCACTCAGATGCACTTCATTATTTTCCCTTAAACAATGGAAATAAATTTTAGACTCTCACTGGCCAGCCCAGAGCACACTGTGGCAAAGGGGAATAGGCCTGAATTATTCCAGTGTCTGAAATATTTACGACAAGTGTTTAAATTGCAACCAAATGTAAATAAAAAGTGTGTCTTATATATACAGTTACACTATGGAATAGAGACATCTCTGAGCTCAATTACACGAGTGGGATAAATACACACCCCCGTGCTCCCAGGAAGAGAGAACAGAGGCAGGCTTCAAGTGTTCACACATAGAACCATGGAATGTCCTGAGGGGGAAAGGGACCCACTGGGATCACCCAGTCCAGCTCCTGGCCCTGCACAGGCACCCCAACAATCCCAGCCTGTGCATCCCTGGGAACGGTATCCGAACACTCCTGGAGCTCTGGCAGCCTCGGGGCTGTGCCCATTCCCTGGGGAGCCTGGGCAGTGCCCAGCACCCTCGGGGGTAAGAGCCTTTCCCTGATATCCAGTCATTCCCTGTCTCCAGCCTGACCCTTCCTGGCACAGCTCTAGCTGGGCTCTGTCACTGTCCCAGGGCAGAGGTCAGTGTTGGAATCACCGTTCGGGGTGTGCACAACGCAAGAGCCTCCTTTTGGTAGAAGATGGAGAGACCCCCACAGAAATGACAGAGTAACGGCAAGAACCAGTTCAGAAGACAAGTGCTGAGCGTCCTCTGCTCCCTGAGCCAGCAGGAAGGGAAGATGCGCTTCCAGACCTCTCTCCATGTGTGCTTCTGTTTTTATCCATCTCTCCCATCCATGACAGGAAGGCCAGAGCCACTTGGCCTGTCTCAGGCTGGGGCCCAGCGTGAATAAACACGGCATTCTCGTGGACAGGATGGAATACAAAGTTCAGATCTGGAGCAGAACCTTCTCAAAGTTTGGGAACTTTTTTGCTATAACCTGAATTTCAGCAGAGACCTTTATTATTGCTACATCACCACCACCCAACTTCTCATCCATGATGTGGAGAAAAAACACGTGAGATCATGGACATGAAAATGACTGAACTTCTACACTTTTCCCCAGCCATCCCCTCTTGCCTGACGGAGACCACAATACAATTGTTTTATTCTGGAGATTAAAAACCAATGTTTTATGGATAAAAGGAGGAGGAATGTGCATTCCACCATGGTCTCTAACTCCCAGGCCCTTCCCTTTCACAAGCCAACTGCTTTCCCCCAGTGAGTATTTCCTGGGTCACGAAGGGTGACCCTTTCCATCTGGAATCAATCAGTCAACTCCTGACAACTTCCTGAAACACCTCACTCCATTTCCTGTTCTCTCCCCCTTCCCTCTTTCCCCCTGGTTTGCTTCACTCTTCAAAACTGCAGGCCACAGCAGCTTAATGTTAGAGGGTCAGACACAGTTAGACTCCAAAACACTACACAAGAACACCTTTGACCTTCAAAAATCTTTACATCTTAGCTAAACAAATCAAGGTCAACATTTCTTACCATTACCTTGTTAACCATTTCTATGCACTTTTGCCAATACCCTGCTGAACACGTATTTATCAACAACACTTGTTCTCTCAATGTCATAAAATAGTCCAAGCCCTTTTTTTAAAAAACCCCGTATTTAGTGCTGATGAAAGGTGATGTGCAAACTTCCCCGGAGATTTAAATTCTGACTTTTGCCCACAGCGCTGGCAAATGGTTCTGGCGGGTTTTTCTTTTCCTGCCTTGATGGCACCACTTCTTGTGTGTGATAATTTGGCTCCTTTGCCCACTCTCAGTGGATGATCTTTTACCTGACATCGTTTGTAAAGGCAAAATTTAATCCAAATTGAATGAGAACAACAAAATAGGTCAAGCAGGCCATGAATTCTGAAAATTGAGGCAGAGGGCCAAATTTTGTGCACAGACAGCATAAAAACTTAAGATTCTGTGCCATCCAAAGCTGGACCAAGCTGTCACCTCTGCTGGGGTCTCAGAGGACAGCAAGCAAGACAGAAAATAGAGAGGGCAATGTGTTATTCCTTCATTCTTCCAATCATAGATCCCATTTCCCTCAGAACACTGGGGGAATTACAGGTTTCTAAGCTGTTTTCACACCCCTTGAGGTTCTCCCTGCCAACCTGTAAAGGTCTTCCTTTATCATCTGAGAAGCCACAGCCATAAACCAGTGATTCCCCAGCAGTCCTGGAGAAATGCCGGGGCTGTATCTCCACATTATTTTTGTTTCCCAGGTGGATTTCTGTAATGCAATCCTTGCCCAGAACCCACGGGGAGGTTTCACCTCCCGTGACATCCAGCCAAAGTGTCTTCAGCACATTAAACTCGGCTTTTCTGAGCTGCACTGCCCCTCCTCACCTCTCTGCACAGCTCAGGGAGTTGTTTCTTTACAAACCTTCACCTGGATACTACAAATTTCCCTCCCCCAACTATGCTATATCAGTATTTTTATATTCTAAAGTGTGCTGCTCTTCAAATCACAGATATGCAAATCCATTCATATCCCCAGATATAAAATCTGTACCAGTCACAGACACCTATTTGGACATATGGTACAAACATTCCAGGCATACAGGCATTTACTTACATGTAACATATCTCATCACTGTGTAAATGATCTCTCTGAAAAAAAATTCCTGTTACCATTCCAAGTGTGGAAAACGTTCTTTATGACATTGTACATCTGGAAACAATATTGCATTCCTGATGCACTTTCCCTTATAATTCTCTAGTCACAGCACCATGTTATTTTAACTTTTAAAACAAAAATAACTGCTATGAGGATTTTCCTCTTATTATTATTTTCCATCTGAGTGGAAGGAAATATGTCAGGACTCATCCTGCTCATCCTGCTGCCTGGACTTGGACAGGGCTCCCATTGATGTCAACAGGAATTTTGGTTGAGGGAGTAACACAGGAGGACAGCCTGTGGGTTTGCTTCAGAGTTGGATTAGGAATAAGATAAACAATGTGAAAAATGCCAAAAGCCTCACTCTGCTCAAAACTTCCATGGAATTCTTTTGGAAATCCTCTCCAGGATCCTGAGCCTGCAAACTGGGGACTGACTGGGCAAACTGGGCACTTGGCTTCACCCCAGGGAATCTCAGGTCCTCAGGGGTTGGACGCCACTCCTGCTGTTATCCTCAGCCAAATCATGAAGCTGCTTCCATAAAATCATTTGGAACCACTTCCACCTTCTGCCTTTGACACTCTTCTTGTTTTAAAGCCTGATGATGAGTGAATTTATGCTTACAGCCTTAATTTATTCCTAGTCAATTCATACTTAACATTAGCTTTTAAATTATTATTTCCCTTCCTGACCTACCTGAGGGTAATTTCAGAGAGCAGCTCCATCCCTCCTCAGTGCAAGTATTTGAGCCAAGCTCTTGTCCAGCCCCTGTCCCCTTAATGACCCTTTCCTGCACCTGTTCCAATGTAATTTTGCTGCCTTTTGACTGTGGTTAATCCAGTATATTGTATCCAAATAAGAAATCAGAGGGGCCCAATGCAACAAATCCCTCTTCTTTCTGCTAGCAGTGTGAGACAGAGTGAATCTCATCTGTGGTTTGTTTTTAATGGATGAGACATCACTCTGGGAACTCTCTTTCCTCATGGATATTTGGCCTTCAGATCTGAGCACATTAAGCTCCTGGAGTACTTTTTCTCTTGCAATTGAGTCAGTCCTTCCCTTACACAGAATCTAAAATAACATCACCTTTTGTTGGCTCAGTCAGTACCCAATGAAGAAATCTGCCCCCTCCAGTAACAGGCCCAGGCTCTACTGACACCAGCTGCATTTATTTTGCAATCTATACCTGGGAAATTAGTTCCCCATAATGATAATTCCATGTAGTATTCCCCTCTACCAGCAGCTCAGTGATCCCTATCCGTAGCCCAGCCTGACCACGGGGGTCTCTGGCACATTCCTTCCCCATCAGCCTGAACAGGATTCAATTTACAACAGTTATGTTTTATCCTTGCCATCCTTTTTGCTTCTTACAGCCTACTCCCAAATCATCCCACCCCTCTTAATCATTTTCCATTTCCCTGAGTGACACAGACCCCTCAGAGCTCTGGATTAGAGCGAGCTGGGTGAAATCCCAGCCCAGCCAGCTTTGCTCACATGCCTGATGATGAACTGATCCAACCACTCCGAGGTCAGGAAGGAAACCTCCCCAGGGATGCACCTTGTTATTTTTCCTTTCTCTTCCTCCCTAGAGCATCCACAGGAGGGGGTGTACCTGCCAGGACACATTCCACGTCATGTTTTCTGCTGAAAACAGCGGGCAATTTCTGACCTTTCTCTTTTTGCTCCTAAAAAAGGACATTGGTTCAAAGCTTGGCACTGTTAGTACCAATTTCTGCTGCCTCGTACCTCTCCCTGGCACTGCAGGACGTGCTCAATCACTCTGCTCCTGGGGGAAGCAGAATTCCCGATCAACAGGAGCCTAACGTGTGAGCACCAGGTCTCAGCCGAAGCATTTCAGCTGAAGAGCTTTATCTTAATTCCACAGAATTATTGTTCCCCTTAACACACTGGTCGTTACCATTAAAGCATCATTGGGCTTCAATCAAGTTCTGCAGGAGAATTCTCATTAAATGGAGGGCAGAGTTTTTATTTTATTTTTTTTTTATATTAAGTTTCATTCCTGGGAGAATCCCTCACTATTTTTAACCCTGCCTAACAACACCTATGTAAACTCAATTTGCAGAGGAGCTGAACTCAAACCCTGTGTTTGAATAGGTGATTTTAGGATTTTTTTTGCCTCAGTTTTCCACCAGCATGCTTTATTTTCCAAATATTTAAATTGATAAATAACCTATATTAGCTTTATTTAAATTCACAAAGACATATTGTTTGGTGGGTTTTGGGAAGCCATCAAGTAACTATGGAAGTACCCTTAGTTCTAGAAATATTCCCTTTCTTTAGTTCTGGAAAGATTCTCTTTCCTTGCTTTAGCCACTGACAGACATTGCAGTAGTGAGTCAAAATAAAATCATGTTATTACAGGGGAAAAAAACCCAATTAAATAACAATGATCATACATTCCTTAACTTCTGATGCAAAACATGGTTTTTAACAGCACAAAATAATTGCATTTGGTTTAAAAAAAAAAAAGAAGGTGAGAACATTTAATTGTATTTTTGAAGCTCTACTTAATATCAAAGCAAATTTCCAATAGTCAATGGGATCACAAAGCAGCTGGTGTTGCTCTCCAAACTAAAGAATTATAATAAAAAAACCACAATTCTTCAGGCATCTGGAGCTGCAATAAATTTTCAATGCAGTGTTAACGTAACCTTTCCTCCCCTTTCTCTCCCCACCCCCTTTTTTTTTAAATGGTACACATGAAACCTAGCATTTAATTTATATGAATATATTACCAGTATAGTATGAAATATCTAAATGGTGTAATGGCTCTGGAAGTGAGGCTGGGGCCAGGCTTGGACACTGGATCCCAGGGCCTTGGAACTTTGGGGATGAGCCAAACCAAGCTCAAACTGTGCAGCTTCACACCCATCTCTAATCAGAAGCATTATCTTGTCACTTTTCCAATCATGAGCAACCTTTGTTGCATGCTGGAAAACTCAGTAAGGATGCATTGTAAGGCACTATTTCCACCTCTCTTATTTGTATTTGTGTCTCATCAACAAAGCCTCAAGTTTGGGCTTTCATTAAGGCTCCATTAAAGAGCAAAAATGTTGTTGGACGAGACCCTTTCAGGGCCAGGTTTCAGCAGTGATTTAAATGAGGACCTTGACAGAAGAATTTTCTCTGTTGTTTTGTTTAATAACCACAGAAGAAAAGGAGTATCCTGATGTCTCCTGGAGGTTTGATAAGCGCTACTCCATTGAAAATGGAAATATTTGGTTCTGCAGAAGAACATAGATAGGAAGTGAAACACACTTGGATGAGCATTGCTGCAAAATTCTGTTTGCATAAGGAAAGTGAAGTGCTTGGAAATGTCTGGAAAAGGAGGGACTTAATAACAACAGCTGTACAAATAATTTATTGGGAAAAAACCAGCAGAGGTCTTAGATCTGGCCCAAGACTGAAGCATAATGAATTAAATAACAAAATGAATAAAGCATTCTAGTGCACCGTGGTTTTTGACCCCGTTTTTATTCTGCTCACAGGTTCCTGCCCTGGCAGGATGCACAGCTATCCCTTCAAACCTAATATACAACTCTGCACATCCATTACTTTTCCTGGTGAATGTATTAACAAATAACATGAAAATTAACATGTCCAAAGTGCGCCAACAGACTGCTAATATTTTTAAGCAATTTTTTTGCCCCACTTTTGACTTTCAGGAGTGCTGACAGACCATATCAGACAAGCAGCGGGCAAAAAGAATTTCTCAAAGTTTTAAAACAGAAAACTCAGCAAACACAAATAAAAACCAACCAAAACCAAAATAAAATGCCCAGAAGCCACTGGAGTGTTCATGAAGAATCCTAACTTTGGTTATGTTCAGGGAAGTAATGATGCTACCCCTAGAAACCAGGAGGCAGACAGAGCAAGCTATCTTTGCCTATTGTCCTTATACTGCTCATCGTGCCTAATTTGCTTTGGAGCACATAGCTTTGTTATTCCCAAGGTGTTAAATTTGAGCAATTTGAGCTGCTTTTTGTATATATATTTTTTTTTTATCCACACTGACCTCTGCAGCCCAGAACAAAACTCAGCAACCCACGTGTCCATCTTTGAAGGAGCCTGAGTGAAGATACTGCTCTCACGCAAAACCTGAAGCATCCTGCAGTTTGCCTCTAAGGTTTCAGTTCTGTTACTCTGAGAAAAGTAAACTGAAGTTACTGGTTTTAAAGCCTGACCTTGGTTAATTTGGGGACCTGAACTGAATTCTCACACAGAAGGAGACAAACTCCCATAGACTGAAAGTGCAGGAGAAGTTGAAGTTGTCCCTGAGAAACAGAACCCTGGAGTTTCACTTGGCTCTGTTTTTCCAGCTTGGCATGTTAGAAGGCAAAAATCCCAGCTGAGGAGTCTATCCCAGCTCATTCTCCTCAATAAAATGCTGATTTTGGTACAGAGATCAAAAGCAAGGCCAGGCTCTCTCCCATACAGGAGAGCTGCCAGGTGGATGGGCTGAGGAATGAAGAAATTCCAAACCCATCCACGTGATCCTGCAGGATAGGGTTCAGTTTCCCTGTTTAAGGTTTCCCTGGACATCTGAGGCTGTTGGGCTCTGTCACATCCCCCTTTGTGTGAGGTGACACCAGGAACAATGCTGAGACCACAGAGAGATTTCTGACCTCCCCAAAAAGTTAGATCCAAACTCCTCCTGCAGCTCAGCATCTGATGGAAATCAAGGATTTGAAGATTTTTTTGGGACTAGCCAACATGGCTTTGAAATCAGAGCTGAATTTCTCCAATATCCCAGTGTGTTTGGGTCCAGAATTTCTCTTTTGGCAGTTACAACCAATATTCTGTGTATTATGGCAGTGCCTCAGGTCCCCAGGTGTTCATCAGGAGAGCGCTGGGCACGATGTTTAACAGCCTCAGAACAAACCCCCCCAAAAATGAGACTATTTATGTTCCCTGACATTCCACAATCAGCTCTTCTCACTAGCTCCAAGAGCCAACAAGATGTGTTTACATGCTGTAAAAGAGGTTTTCTTTTGCTTTCCAGATTTTTTAGCATTCTTGGCAGGTGATAACTAATGGCTGTTTTTTTTCTTTATGGAAATTGCCACTTGAAAAAAAAACTCAGTATAAATTCCCTAACAATGAGCACCTCTTTTTTCCTCATGTCTTAACATCTCTAAAAAACACAGAGTGAAGAAGTCACTGCAATCTCTTTAAACTACTGGTGAAAAAAATTAGGTCGGTCAGGAATTTTTTCTTTAAATTTCTTCATGCTTCAAACAAAAAGCTAATAATCTTTTTTTCTTTTTTTTCCCCCCCTGCATTTCTTTAATTTTTCCAAGCTTTCAGAAGCTTTTGTTTTGCAGGATTTCTCATAAAAGTTGAAATTTTTTTTTTTTACTTATTAAATTTTTCATTGCTAGCAGAAGGAGAAGAAAAATAAAGATCACTTTTTCTAGAGGAACACATTTTGATAGAAAGTCTGAAGCAACTCTGTAAAGTCCAGTGGAGTTTTAACTTCATTTATAAACAAAGAAACTGTTGCAAATTAACACAAAACAGGAAATATGAAGCAACGGAGCATCAAATCTATGGCCAAATCTATGGATGTCACCTTCCCATGTCAAGGATCTACAGGAAAACCCCACATCCCTCAGTGAGCTAAAATCCCATTTTTATTAGAGATGTGAGGCAGTGAAGGCACAATAATAATGAGAACAAGCAGCATTTTCAAGGGCGGTCCTGGTTTCCAGTGAATTTTGGAGGCTCTGGCTGGCAAAGGACTCGTGGACTTGCTCCAAGGCTCTCCTGGATCAAGACCACAGAGTTTCACCAAGGTAAGCAACCCCATTTGGAATCAGAAATGAAAAGAGAGGAAAAATGGCTCCTCAAAGGTCTCCCAGAAAAGCTGGGGTACAGCCCCACCACCTGATTTCATCGCTGTGGCTCAGCCTTGCCCCAGAGTCACTCCCAGCCCCATTTTCCTGCCCCTTCCCGGCTGAGCTGACAGCACATCCCGGCTGTCCAAGCTGCACCATTCCTTTAACGGGGGGCTGAGCTACAGGTGAAACCCTCTTCTTTATTAAACAGAGCTGCCTAAAAGGTGAGGGCATGAGAGCCGTGCCTGCCTCTCCCCTCCCCACTGCAGCTCCTCCGGTGTTTCTCTGGAATTCCCAATCCAGTGGCAGATTTCACTGCAAAGCAGCTGGGTCATGGTCCCATGGGGGGGCTTGTTGCTTTTGCTGTGAGATCTTAAAGTGACCATCACTATTTTGGCTTCTTGGGTTTGTTTTCTTTTTTTTTTTTTTTTTAAAAAGTTAAGGGGGGGTGGGGGGGGGTTTAAAAAAAAAAAAAAAAAAAAAAAAAAAAAAAAAAAAAAAAAAAAANAAACAAACAAACAAAAAAACCCAAACAAACAACAACAAAAAAAAAAACCAGGGAAGGGGGTAGGAAATGAGGAGGTTGCTTGTGTAGCACGTACAGAGCTACTTTGAAAAATTCTGAGGCATCTAAATATCACAAGCACAATCCCTGCTGTGGGCAGCTGTATGTGCGAGTGCTTTGCCCGAGGGTGTCAAATCAAATATCCACTGTTGGTTGGTACAGTACAGCACTTCCCCCTGGGGATTCAGGGTGGAAAAAGAGGGAAAGGAAAAAAAAAAAGAAAAAAAAAAAA
>VWZN01011326.1:147196-161885 GCA_013396955.1 Regulus satrapa
TTCTGTCCCTGTTGTCTCTCTCTCGCCGTTGCCCTCACTGGGTACAGACTGAAGCGCTGAGAGGTCTCCAAAATGCCACCTTAAATCTGCCTCCCTCTTTTTACAGCTGTTTGAAAAGTTACTGCTCCTCCTGCTGGAGTTCCTCCCGAGCCCAGGAGCGCAGCTATGAATCCTTCGAGTGCCCCTTTTCCACTTCACACAGGGCCAGCTGTGCCATCTCAACTATTTCTAGCAACACCTTGAGCAATCCTCGGTGGGGAAGCGCAAGAACTCCTGACAGCCGAGGGGTGCAGAGGGCTCTCCATGGATATGGAGAAAGGGCAAAGGCAAATTCAGCCAGGTCTTGCATCAGTGAAACTGTTTCCAAAGCAGTTTTTGACCCACGGTCCCATCTTGCCTGCCTATGCCCAAATTATCAGGTTCTGCCCCTGGATAAAACTGGAATCTGTGTTCCACACCTCTGAGGATATTTACCCACCTCAGATGAGCTGGAAAAATCAAATTGACCTTAATCAAATCCTGCTGGGGCCAGAAGAATCTTCCTGGTGACTTCAGCAGGACTAGGCAGAAGCCCTACAGTCCATCCCATGAGCAGCAGAAGGTGTCATTTTAAAAATTAAACAAATCAATTAATAATTTTTTATCCCCTATTCAACTTTTATGTTTCATTAAAATAGAGGTACAGAATCAAGAAGTCCAACATTGGCTGTATGTTGGGAACAACCTCTGGATACACCTGAAATTCTGGATACACCTAAAAATTCTCCCTTTTAAAACAAATAGTTCTGGCTTTTGGGGGTTGCTGTGGAATTTGGACTAGTGACCTCAGTCATTTTTTGGCATGAGAACATGTTTACCATCTAGGATAATTCTGGCTATGCTTACAAGCAAATCCTGCCATCCCAAAATCGAATGAAAATATAGATAAAATATAGAAAATACAGATCTAATGGAAAGATACGGTGCAATTCTGCTTAAATAATTCAGTGTTTCCAAAAAGCCACAAAGGGAACAAAGCAAAAAACCCAGAAGCCGTTACTGAGTACCAGTTAAACAATATTAAATATAAATATACTGCGAACTGCAAAAGTATTGTTGCAGTGAGGGCCTGACTCCGGCCCCACCAGAGCAAGGGAATTCTGGATCAGGTCAGATCCTCCCCTCCAGTCACCCGTGTGTGTCTTGGCACAGCAGCCTCTGAGATAAGTGTGACAAGTAACCCTACCCAGTGCCCCACACAACTTCCAATTCCTTCCTTTCCAAGGGCCAGATTTGCAGGTCACCGTTTCAAATCAATTACTTGCATTTATTTGATATCGCCATCCTGATGTTAATGAATCTCACTGTAGAGAACTTCTTTGTAATCTGAATATTTATCTCTGGAGTAATTTCAACCTATAATGCCAGGGTGTATTATTAGGGAGCTGAGGAGAAAATTTCCCATTTTTTTTTGCAGCAGTTACAGTCAGTGTGGGATCAGGCAGTACACAAAGGCACTTTAAAAATGAACGTACACCTTCCACTGTGTGAGAAATGAGTGGGGTTATTGCAGTGAGCCAGATATTTATACGATACTCTACAAACAGCAGCTAATTAATCTTCACAAAACTCCTGTGCATAAAGTGTGAACCCAGTTTAACAAACGTGAAAACCAACATATGTAGGTCAGGAGACTTTTCTGAGTCTGTCAGAGATTCACTGGGAGAGAAGGGAGCAGGAATCAGATTATGAGATCCCAAGCCTAAGCCAGGGGAAGAGGAGTTGGCTGCTCATTTGTCACTTGGGGTTTTTTTAATAGAAAGACTCCAGTTGCACAAAAACCAATCAACCAACCAGCCAAAAAAAACTCCAACAAAAACACAAATAAAAACACACTCAAAACACCAAACAAAACAAACAAACCAAAACAAACAAACCAACCAGAAAGCAGATTAACACTATGCCTGTTATTCCTACCCCCCAACAAAATCCTGAATTCCTGATGGGACAAACCAGAAACATTTGTCCGTCCTCTTTCATTGATTCAAAGTAATTTCTTCAGTCTGGTAAGACTTTTTCTAAGTGGCTTCTCTTGCAGTCACTCACTCCAATTTAGATTTCATGTTTAAAGTTTAAATTTTGATGTGGGAACATTATTTAGGGCTAATCCCTGAAATGTCACCTGGGGGAAGGCAGAAGTGTCTGATTTCCTCTGGCCCTCAGTTCAAAAAAGCCAATGCTGGAGGTAGGTGTGGAAAAGGAACAAAAACAGGGTTAGGGAGGCAGCTAAGGGAGCCCAAGAGAGATCTGACCAACTAAAAAATCAGCCTTGAAACTGCCGCGTGGCAGAGCCCATCTGAAAACTGCCTCTAATTATACATTTCTTGCCATGCCAAGATGTCCTGCTCACACTTGGGTAGGTAACACTCTCTACAATGGATTAATGAAGACAGGGGGTGAAAATGCCCTGTATTTCAGATGGATCAAGAGAGAACATTGTACACAAGTCCACAGCAATTAATCCTTGTCCAACTCCCAGTCCTTTCCCTTAGCCACAGAACAATTCCTCAAATATCCCCTCTCTCTGCAGCCTGAAACAGCATATTTCTCTCCCCCCTTTATCTAGTAGTTTGGTTTAATTCTTGGTTTTTCTAAAGCTTAGTTTCAAACCAGTAATAACTGAATATAAACTCGCAGTATGTCACCAAACCTCCAAACACATCAGGAAACTTGGTATTTATTTTCCATGGATTTTCTAGACATTTTGCGATTTTCATCTCTGAAGCAGATTGTGTCCCCCTGGTTCAGAGCAAGGACACACCCCCACAACTTCAATTCACACTCTTTGGGGTACAAAAACGCTTTTTCTGTTGCAAAACAATCCCATTTTCAGGAAACAAGGGCTGGGGGAGAGTGCCCTGCCGGGTACCCAAGCAGTCATTTCTCGGTGCTCAATGTATTTCTTTCCCATGGCCACATTTGCTAGGGGGACAAAAACCAAAATCTCCAAGGAAAACCTCCTTGTTTGTGCACTCTGATGAAAACCTGACACCATTAATGAAAATAATAATTGAACTCTACGGGCTCAAATTGAAAATGAAACACAACACTAACAGCGTGTTTGTAATTGCAATTGTTCGCCAAAAAGTCTTTGGAGGACTCTTTGCAATTTGAGCGGTTTCCCCTTTATCCTTTGGGCTTTCCCCTTTCCTCCCACACCAAAACTTTCCAGTAACTTCCAAGACAATAGGTAAAAGCTTGTTTATCCTATAAGATCCATATTATTCATGCCATTTGGCAGAGGCCCAAATGCCAGAGCATAATCAAAAGTCAATAGGCAGGGAGGTAATAGAGGAGAGGATTGGGTTGACGGGCTGTTGAAAGGGACCCTCAGATGATACTCCCTGGTTTATTACAGTGTCTGTGGGCTCCAACTGTGCTGGGCACGGCCCAGCCACGTTGTGAAATTGTTATTGGGGAAGGGAGGCACAAAGGACAGCAGGGAGGAAAGGCTTCTGTGTGTCTCAGGGATGGGGAAGTCAAGGCACAGAGAAATTCAGTGTCTGCTCCATCACACAGAGCCAGGTGCTTTTCCAGGCAACTGCCGCAATCCATTCCTGCGAATCCACACTCGGGATTTTACTGGTTCTCTTTAATAGTGACACAAATTTCACAGAGCTCATTGCCTCCACATATAACAGCCAGCAAGGTTTGGAAAACACGGTCAAGTTCTTGTTCTTTACACTCCTGTCAGCCTCAGCAGCACACACAAGATTTGGAGCTGGGCTGTGTAACCAAACACAGGCCCAGGGATGCTCTGCAGTCCTGCTTAAATCCAGTCATTTTTGTATCACTTCATCCTCAAAGCTCTACACAGGTGCAAATTCATATCTACTTTGCAAATCCTGCAGATCCCAGAAACTCTGACTCAGGTGTTAAATGAGCAGAGACTCCAACCCCCACTCACTTTTTCCTTTCCACACCGAGAGAAACCTTTCTCTCGTGACTCTTCCATCTTCCCAGCCCATCTCTCTCCAAAACCTCAGCCTGCTGAGCCATGCTAGGCTGAGCAGTGAGCACCAATTACACCAGCGGCCTGTCTCTGCTGGCTCTGCTGGTTTTTACTGTTGCTGCCAGATGGCAGAGCCCGGCACGCAGAAACTCCCGACCCGGCAGTTAATGCACCGCTTGGAAATAACTTCTCAGCGACTCCAGGAGATCACAGAGCTGAGATGATGTGAACATTAGGGGATGGAACCAAGGTTAGGCTCCCATTTTACACCTGCCAGAGTGGATATCGCTCAGCTCGGAGCTCTCACTCGTTTGTGAAGGGATCTGTCCCCAAACTGGGTTTGTGTGGAATAAAAGTGCATTCATTTGCTAAGGAGGCAGATTTCCATGCCAGCAGCTCAGGATACAGGCCCATTCTGCCTCCTCCCTTCTCCAGGGCTATTCAGAGGGTAGATTTGCACCTATTGTGCTTCTGGGTCTAGGCACAGATGACCTTGAATCCGAACATTGGTGTAACATTATATTCCTATGACAGATTTATGGATTGGCAGATAGGGGTGCATTCAGCGCATTCCTTCCCTAAGACAGGACAGCATCCAATGTTTGTTAGCATCATTAAACTAAAACTGACTTTTCACCTGCTCCCATACCATATGCAGCTGCAAATTTTTAAATTAAACTATGAAGCCATGCATAAATTTACATATATTACAGACTAGCCTCTCCATTTAACATGCAAATGTACTCCAATGTTTCAGAACACCTTCTGTCGCTAATTAATTTGCTGAATTATAATTAGACTAATCCTGCATAATTAATAAGCACAGATTTTTTTTAAATTTCTAAGCAGCTTGATGAGATCATTCACTTCCTTCTATAAACTGCTAAGTAACTGTTAAAAAAAAATCTGGAAAGAACATATGTGAAAAGGTATGTTTGATGTCGCATACAAATTCAAACTAGCGGGCAGGCTTCGAGAAAGTCAAGATTAATAGAGGTGTGTGTTTGAAGAGACTCTGAGCACATTATTTTCAGGGGCATGGACCAAGATTTTCTGTGTCTGTTTTATTCCTTTTTTTTTTTTTTTTCCTTTGGTTTTGTTTTTACCACCTCGGACCTTCAAGATGATGAAGTGAGCAGAGCAGGATGACAGAACCTCGTGTAGGATCAGAAGATGCTCTGATGCCACCCCACGCCGCCTCTCAACCCCTCACCCTGGACATGCTGGGTGTGGATCAGCTCCTTTGATGGGATTTGGAATTGTTTTCATCCCGGCTGCCAAAACCAACCGAGAGCATTCTAGAGAAACAATTAAGCACTATTAGCACAGAGTTCATTCTCTACTGATTAAAATGAAGGGTTGTGCTTTCATGTTGGAGAGCTGGGCTGCAGAGAAAGGCACGTGCCAGAGCAGGTTTGAATGGGCTGGGTTAGACGCCACAAACTGATGCACAAAAACCCCCTTGTGCTTAAGACAGCCCAGTCTCAAGATCTAAAACATACCTTGCTAAAATAATCACGCAGGAAAAGAGGGAGATCCAAAACATCACAGGATATTGTGCAAACAAGAATTCCCACTATAATGTTAGTATTCTATTTACATTGTCTGGAGCCTCACTCCCTGTATTTGTTTACCTATTTTGGGATGTAGCATTTCAGCTCTAATGCTTCTTTGCTTTGTCTTCCCCTCAATCCTCCTCCAATTCAGCACCACCAACAACACCCTGTGCTTGCCTCAACTGTGAGTAAGTAAAATCTGTCACAAGACTTCTTGATTCCCAACAAAGGAAGTAAGAAAAAAAATCAATTATTATCTAAGGAAATTGCTGAACCACTTCAAGTCTTTGAGTGTGGCTTGTCTGCTCCAAGCAATGCATGTAACATACTCATCAGGCAATTCTGCCTGAAGTTTCTGTTATTTTTTATTAACTTGGACAAGTGCCCTTCTTCAGATAAATATATCATTTAAATTGACCTGAGTTCTGCATAAACAGAAAACATAAAAGCTTAAACAGGACAAGATTTTGGCACTGGGTGCCAACCCACCCTCTTTCTAGGATTTCCTACCGGATAGTCCATAGGAAATCACTCTTTTTTTAAAAATAGAAATCAAACCAAACAACTTTTTGGCTCAAGAAAGACAAGAAATTATTCTGCTCTGCTTGAACTCATCAGAACCTCCTCAGAGCAGAGAGGTGCTTTGAATGGCACGTGTTGAACAAAGGTCTCTCTTTGGGGGAAGAAGTATCATCTTGAAATTAAAAATACAGAAAATTTGCACTCTTGGAATTCTGTCCATTCCCAAAACACAGCAATGAAATCACCACGGGACTGAAGGACTGAACATGGAACAGCTCTAACAATTCTCTGTTATAAATTTACAGACAGTCTGAATAGATATTGTTGATTTTTTTAATAGTCACTGGACACATCACCAGGTGACAAAAGTAAAAGAGGAACAAAGAAAACACCTCTCTGCCTCATCCATCTCCATTTCTTACATTCCAATATCCCAACTCAGCAGACAGAAGAGATTAAATGAGTTAAAAATTTTTTAAAAAATCAGGATTAGGTCTGTATTTTTCCCTCCACGTTTCTGCCTGCACTGACTGTTTTTTTCAAACCATGGATGAATTGGCCCAAAGATATATGGGTCACATGGCTGAGGCAGAAATAGAATCTGTTTCTCCAGAGCCACGGTTCTGGTGCACGAGCAAGTCCCTGACATTCTTTAAAGCTATTCCAGTTTTGTGAGAAGAAGAGATTTTGCAGCTACAGCAGGAGGCCAACCCCAAATATCAACATCCACAGCTTTCAGATTTCGGATGTCCAGAGCTTCCCACCATTTCCCAGTTCTTTGGCCCTGGAATCTGCTACGGCTGAAATGACTTTTCACTTTATTTTTGTTTCAGCTCCTGATAAAGATTGTGTGTGCGCACATCTACCTGTGTACAGAGATGCAATTTTGCTTTAAAGAGAAAAATCCTGAACTCTGAACCCTGCCTTTTCCTATATTTTAACGTGTGTCCTTAGAAATCCACTCCTTTTCCAGAGACTTAGAACTTTAAACACATATGCATCACCTTGAGTTTCTGAGGAACAAAAAAATATATTACGTGCTGTAAAAAAATTAATTTGTTTAAAGTGATCCCGCCCTGTACTGCAATTATTTCGTTCATCCCTGGGTACTGGCCTCCAAATTTAATTAACCTTTTCAGTACACTTTGATATAGCACATACAGAGACCAAAAAAGAAGCAGAATTTTGGGGTGCAAACTCTGTTAACTGGAGAAGAGGTGAGGTATCAGTGAAAAAAGTTGATGTGTGTTTTTCAGGATATTAATATGGGGCTGTGGGAAAGGGCAGGAGGTTGTAGGAAGGACCAGGAGTAGTTCTAAGAACAGGTTTCATGCAAGAAGAGGAACTCCAAACCCAGGTCTCAGTGCCAAAACAGCCCAAATATTCCTGAAACACACCACCAACGAAACACTCCTTAGAAGTGCTTTAAATTGGGTACCCAGAAATCCCAGCAAGGTAAAATCCAAGTACTTGGGCAGTCCCTTTGCTGGAAACTCGTGGCTGGAGGAAATTATTCTGCTCCTGGCCAACACTTCATGCTAGAGGAGAAATTGCTTCCCTTCCATCCCCCTCCCCCCTCGCGTGTGCACACACACCCACCTGCACCCCATGTTGTGCAGTGATGTTAACAGCAGAGAAAAATTGCTTCCTGACCTTCCCAGTGATCAATTTACACCCTGAAGCATGAGATTGCTTTCATTTTGGTGTGTATATGTAACACCTATTCCCACATCGCTGCAGACAATGCAGAACCTGCTGCTCACCTGAGCGAACAGAGTTCACATGTTCAGAGCTGGGTTTAGCAGGAATCCTCCTCCAGGACCCGGAGTTCTGGTGAGGGAACTGCCCCTTCAGCACAGCCTTTGCTGGGAAGGTCACAGCTTTGATTTCCCCCTTGATCATCCCAGCATATCTGTGGGGATATTCATGAAGTTTTTGCATTCAGCTACAGAGCCTTTCCCTCTGGCTGGAGCCAAGAGCATTCCCAGGGCTGCTGGGAGAGACCCTAAGTTAACACTTGATAATTTCAGCTCCTGATCTTCCACAGATGCACTTTTTTTCCTGCACCAAATGCAAAAATATCCCATTCCTGAGCCCCTTTTCCATGGTGGTTACAGACCTGACTTTGGAATCAAAATGTCCAAAGGGGGCTACAAGGATGGGGAAGGGTCTGGAGGGGCCACAGGAGGAGCAGCTGAGGGCATTGGATTGTTCATCTGAGGAAGAGCAGGCTGAGGGGAGATTAATTGGGGTTGGCAGCTCCTCTGTTCTCTGTGACAGGAACAGGATGCAGGGGAATGGCTGGGGCTGTGTCAGGGAGGGTCAGTTTGGATTTTAGGGAAATGTTCTTCCCCAGAGGGTGCTGGCACTGCCCAGGCTCCTCAGGGAATGGGCACAGCCCCGAGGCTGCCAGAGCTCCAGGAGCGTTCGGACACCGCTCCCAGGGGTGCACAGGGGGTCTGGGCAGGGCCAGGAGCTGGATCAGTGATCCCAGTGGGTCCCTTCCAGCTCAGAATATTCCATGATTCTGCATGTCCTCAAGGGGAATTGCGGGAGGCTGAACACTGTGGGTAGTTTGGGACAAGTTGAGTGACCAAACTTTCTATCCCCACCCAGTTTCTGATTACACAACCCCATCTAGTGATGGACAAAGACCCCAAGTTCCCAACAGCCTCCCAAAGAAACCAAGAGCCCACCCACATCTTGGCACTCCCACACAGGGTTGTTTGGGGTTGGTTTTAATTCCGTTAAGGGAAGACTTCTCTGCAAGGCTCTGCTTTATGACCAGACTAATGAGCTCATGTGAGGGCTCCAGATGTTTCCAAACACATTCTTCACCCACCTGATATTCTTCCCCAGTTTGTGGAGATCCCAAAAATTGAGGCTGGTGCTGAAGGAGGTATTGCAAAAGTCAGAGATGAGGAGGCTCTGTCAAGAGTCTGGCAGTGACAAAGCTGAACACAAACCCACACTTAACTGAGCTTGAAAGACTTCTCGGGAAGAAAAGCCAACCTACTTTATCTCTTGGAGATGTCCAACATATTTCCGTGCACACATACTACATGTTTTATGTGCAGGCACACACACATCCATGAGAGCACAGATTGCCAGCTGACAGTTGGCTTCTTGATTGGAAAATCCTCCTGTTTGGATGCCTTAAATAACAAGGTACCGTTCCAGATGCATCATCACAATGTGCTCTCCACTGAAAAAAGGTCTCTTGGCAGTTCCCAGCTTTAGGACTTCCTGCCCATGTCCCTGGTGCACCGAGAGCCTGATGTGTGCAGTGAATTTTGGATTTTTTTTTTCCCCCTTTCCCAAGTTCTACTGCTGCCATAATTCCTAGAGAAAAGTTTTCAAGTGCTTGAAACATTTGCTGGATGTTTTCTTCATTTATTTAATCCAGATGTTTACATTTTAAATAATTGAGAAGCTGCTATGGTAAATAGACATCAAGGAAGGCTAATGGGAGTCGCGCTGTCGTTAGGGAGAACTTGTAGGATGAGATACTGGATAAGGACTCAGTCCCTGTAGTGTCAGAATGGGTTAGGGGAAGGAAGGAGTGCAGCTTGTTGGAAAACATTAAATCAGTGCAATCCCTGACACTCAGGGAGATCCTGAGCAAGGTTTGACACAAACTGCACAGAACTTGTAAGGGAAAATAGGTCCTGAGCTTTGTCGTTGGAGAAAGCCTCTGTTCCTTCGTGTGGCTTGATTTAAAAAAAAAAAATTAAAAGGTAATATTCCCATATCTCCACTTTGTAGACCCTCTCACTAAACTCATCAAAGAGCAAGGGTGGTTTCTGAGGCTCCCCAATGAAATGCTGCAGTTGTTTGACTTTAGTCTAAGTAGAGTTGCTTTGATTTAACGTTTCAGGCCTGACAGGGAAACTGCCAGTCTGAGGGAAGGTGTGTTATACTCAAAGCACTGGAAATTTGCCATCCTAATTTTTGCCCTCCATTTGCCTCTCATTTCATTTTAATTTGAACCTCCTAAAAACCAACCTTAACCTCACTGAAGTCAAGTCAGTATAAAAGGAAGTAACACAGTGTGCAGGTCTGAAGTGGCTTTGATAAATCCATTTTTAAAAATCACTTCTTAAATTCCACTGCTGTAACTGAGGACGGTGACAGCCTTGTGATGGTTGGACTTTCTACTGTTTCTTACAGGTTTCTCCCTGATTTTCTCGAATACTCTCAGCTATGTAAAGTCATACAGAAATTGTTAAATTATAATGATTTGGAGCAGGTAAAGACTTTTCTCCATGGAATCAGCTCCTGTCTATTCCTTCTCCACTCCATTGCACAACTGAGTTTTCCCCCAATATGCAGAAAGATTTCAATGACTCCACACCATGATGTAATCCCTTGTAAAGGCTCCTTTGGAGCTGTTAGGAAGTGTCTCCTGGAATATCTTTGGAACAGCGATTTTACAGGAGTTATGGTCCACTGGGCCCAAAATCCATCTTAAAAGGAGCCAGCAGGAGAGAGGAAAATGCTCCATAAAAGACCAGAAGATTTTCAAAGGGTTTTTTTTGCTACCAAGAAAATTCACTCTATGAAGTTTCTTCATGCCTAAGTGTACAATTCTAGCTCTGGTAAAACCTGTGAACTCACACAGCCCCTAAAGCACAGCCTGAGTTGGGTTTGCACTGGGAGTGCTGGAGGATGTTTCTAAAGTGTCTCTGTAGGAACTGGTGCCTCATTTTTCAGTAGGACAATTACAGCAACATTTGCCTTGTGAAAGCTTACAGCCAGAAGTTCCGTTCAATACAAAGATTTAGGGTTAAGTGACTTTGCAGACCTTAATTTTGGCAAAATGTGTTTTACCGGGGACCCAGAACCAAACCCTTCCATCCCTTTCTGAAAGATGACGATTTCCTATAGATGAATTAAAAGATTTGCACGTCTTAAGGCTTGTCCTACAAGGATGTGGCACAGCTCTGAAGCTCTTGGGGCATAAATCTATTGATAACACTCGTAAGAAAATATCAAACCAAGGAATGCCAAGGCAGAAACTCTGCTAGAACACTTAAAAATTTTTAGACAATTAATCAGCTCCTCTAATAACAGATCCCAAATTTCTCCCTTCTCCAGTACTCTTTTTCCTCTCTAATTTCCACCAAAAAAAAAAAAAAAAATCAGTCTAAATTCTGGTTTTGTAATAATTCAGTGAATGCCAACATAATTTTTTGTTGCTTAATTAGACTACCAATTTGGAGGACAGCTTAGGAAAACATTCACTACAATTCTTGAAATGAGGCATTAGAAACCATTGAATCTGTCCTACATAATTACTTTGTACTTATCCATTAGCAAGGAAAATACTAGGGGAAAAGTGTCTTTTACACACAACAGAGCATTTCTTTCTAATAAAATAAAAGCCTGCTCATTTTCTTTCCATGTTGAGTAAGCTCATATTCCTGAGCACCTGAGCAAAAATAATAGGGCATTTATTATGCTTGGCACTGTTTGTACTGGAGCTCAGAAAAGGACAAAACTCTGGAAAAAGGTGAAATTGTTTTTCTACATGGCTTTTCCTCCCCCATTCACTGCCGTGGTTTGGTTTGGCTCCCTGTGGCTGTGACTGCCTGGGCTGGCCACGCCTGGGGACCTGTGAACATCTTTCCCTCTCAGTGACAGGAATTTTTTTACTCAAAGACTCTCTGAAAGCTTTAAAGAGGGATCAGACTCAGTGTCCCAGCAGTTATAAAAAGAATGGGAGACAGAACAGTCCCTTTCCTTAGCCTCTAAGGATCCAACAATGAGGGGAAATGGGCTTCAAAGCCTTGCTTGGATGCAGCAGAAGTTTTGCTTTACCAGTGACTGCTCCCATCTTGGGGTGTCTGAAGTGGGAGGTGAAGCTGACAATAAGAAAGGAGTCAAAACTGTGACTCTGCTAGTTAATAAACCCTCCTGATTGCCCAGAACCAATCCTCCCACCGTGAGCATTTTTTTTCTTTTCTGGGTGGGAGGGTGATTTTCATTTTCCTGTAGCATCCTGTGGAAAACTCCCTGATCGGGCTAAACTTTGGGCTAAATGTTTCAAACTCAGCCTGTCACAGCCTTGGTGTGAATTTACCCATTCAATTGCCATCCCAGTGGTGTTGGTTTGTTTTTTGTCATAGCTGTTTACAAGAACAAATCCTGCTCTGACAAACACAACCACTCCAGTTTAATTTCTTACTAAAAGTTGCAGGGATTCTGTGATGTTTGAGACTTAATAGTCCACCGCAGCCAGAGTTGTGCCTGTCCTGCACACATACAATCACCCCAACCTTGGCCCTGCATCCCCATTAATCACAGCAAAATCATAGATATGACCAAAGAACAGCATCAGACAGAAGAAAATAGAATGGCATTTATGATTCAGAGACCTTGTAACAGGAGCTTCTGGTCAACTTTTTGACAAAGCTCTACCCAGACTTGGCTGGTCCAGCAGCCCTCAGAACTTCCTTGGGAACAGCAAAGTTTGTGCTGTTACTATCCTTCCATGTGCATTTCATGGTCAGATAGTTACTGCCCACCTACAGCCACCAAACCTTGCCCTTTTTTGGCCAAGTTGAACTTCTGAACAGGCAGAAAATGACCCTACAATGGGGGACCAGTGAGATAAAACTCGGGCAAGGGGAACTATAAAAGTGATGGGTAACAGCCATCACACTCACTACAGACCAAGAACTGCCACCTCAGGGGAGAAATGTACCAGTCTGCAGAATAATTCCGATTAAAGCACACCAATAAATGCATGGGAGAGCATTTTAGGGGTTTTTAGGTCCTGTGACAGACTGTACACATGTGAGTAAGACTCTGGAGACAGCTCCTACCACCGCTGAACCACGCTCTGCTTTCCGCTGCTCATCAGGAGAGTCATGGGCTCAGAGCTTCCCTTTCAGTTGCAGTTCAGGCTCACGACCTGGGGAACTTGGGCTTCCAGAGGGCTTTAAAATCTCCAAAAAATAAACTACTGCAGTCCTTGGGATCTCCCAGCATTGCCCACGTCTGTCTGAGCTAAGCACGGTCTGGCCTGAGTCTGCGTAAGTGCCCAGGCTTTGAGACATCTTCAGATGAGCCTTTTTTTTACCAAGGACTGCTCACCAGCCTCTTCAGTATCTTAAATTTAAAATCCAACATTTCCAGATGCTTTTACCCAATATTTTTGTGGCTGCCACCAAAAGAGGTTTTTTTCCTTACTTAGAGACACTGAATTTTGGTGAATGTGCATATGCAGAGAGGCTCAGAGGGGCAAGAGGCATAAATCATTTCAAACTCCTGCTGTAATAAATGTGGACAAATAAATAAAATTTGTCATCAGCCTGATATCACCATCAATGTTTTGTTGAGCTACATTTCTTCCAATTTGAAAACAGTTCAATACCCCTTTTACCTTCAAGTAGAAGCACTTAATAAACAGTGATGGATGCTTTTTATTCCTTCTCCCCCCTCCACCTCCACCCTTCCTCCCATTCCAGGCTTTCCTATGTCTTTTACACGGGGATTGTTTAGCTTGGGGGAGATGTAGATCCTCCATCCTTCTTGCATTGACATGCATCCCTCAAGGAATGACGACCATATTTAATTCATAACCCCCGTTGGCTACACAAACATACAACTTCCCATCAATTAGGCAACACAGAGATGCTGTTAAAAATCAATGAGCTTATTATTAAATATATTTTCTTTTCATGTAACAATAATAGTTTTTGCCGCTCCATTGTTAGGGGTATGATATCAGCTGGTTAAGCAGCTCTTAAAAAAAAAAGGGGTTGATTGCTTTTTGATCAGCTGGGGTAATGTCAGAGAGTGTGAGGACATTGTGTGACAGACACTGGCAGAAAAAGGTGATAAAAAGTGACCAAATAGATGTTTTTTGAATAAAATCATCTGGTGTGAGTGGAACACAGCAGAGACTGAATATTTACCTGATTTTCACAGCTGTACACAGATACGTGTCAGTACAAGGCACTGAGCATCCATCACACCCCATCAAAGCATGGCTAGACTGGTATTTGTGTTCTTACTGTGGTGTGTTTATCAGGAATTATTGGGATATTTTGACACATGCCACTACTGAGAGAGCTCCCTGCCTACAAAAGAGATGTAAAATCTCTGCCAGCTCATGCAAAGGTTAAAAAAAAAAATAAAAAAAATTACACACACACACACAAAACCACAGTGCACAGATTTTGGCAAGAGCATCAGATGCTGTCTGGCCACAGCTGATCTGAAGCGAGTCCCCTGTAATTACGGGAGAAGGTGGAACAGGTTTCCTGCTAATTGGAAAATTCTGCAAATGGCACCACTGAAGTAAATTGACAGTCGTTAGAATATTAGCAAAATGAGGGAACTGATTAGGAAAAAGCTCAGATGTGGATTTCTGATTTGGAGGGGTTTTTTTGGTTTTAAATAGTGCCTGAATCTACCAACAAATTGATAATAAAAGCTGAATTTAATAATAACAGCTGTTATTTGACCTGGATGGCAATAGATTTGTGCAAATATGCATTCATATGCATATAGGTACTATGCACACATTTATTAAGTGTATAAACACATGATTCCCATCATTTTTCTCACATTAAGACAAATACACAGAATGTTTGCTGATTTTTTTTTTTTT
>VWZN01011326.1:178130-195647 GCA_013396955.1 Regulus satrapa
TTTTTTTAACTAGTATTAACCTGAAGCTGGGGTGTTATACCAGTTTTTTTCCTCATTAGAAAGATATTCCCGGTGGAATTCTGGTCATTCCTGCTGACCCAGAAGTAAGGATCACAAATGTGATACATATTTATCCTCAAAAATTTTGCACTTTTAATCTTCTAACCACATAGCTTAGGAAAAACCCTAAAAATGTCATCATTATGATTAACAGCATTTCTACAAATACAGAATCACACCTCAAGTTTCAGTATGAAATGCAAAGAGCAAAAGAAGATTTACCATTTGCTACATTTTTCACAGGGAGCAAAGGCATCCAGAGAGCAAAAATATTTTATTATCACCTTTTAAAATAAGGAGTTTTATTTGAAGACAGCATTCAGTTTTTAGACTCAAAATCATTAAAAATTCTAATCTTAAACTGGCCTGAAATTTCCTAATTTTAGTATTTCAAAACTTTTCATTTGGGATCTCTGAAAGGTTTTAGTGAATAAACCAAGAAGTTGATTAACAACACCGCTCTGCTGAAAAAAAAAAAAAAAAAAAAAAACCAAAAAAAACCCCCACCAGGCCGTTTTACTGCATGTGACTGTTTTCAGTCACAGCTANATAAATAAACAGGCAAATAAATATATAAACACATAAAAAACACATAAATAAACAAATAAACAGATGATAGATAGATAATAGATAAATAGATAGATGATAGATAGATAGATAGATAGATAGATAGATAGATAGATAGATAGATAGATAGACATCAACACATAAATAAATAAAAATAGATTAGATAGACAGACAGACAGATAGATATCAACACATAAATAAATAAAAATAGATTAGATAGAGAGAGAGAGAGAGAGAGAGAGATGATAGATAAAGGTAAAATGCTGTCATAAGAGCCTGGGATTTAGGGAACACGCTCTGATCCTGGTGCTGCCACTGCCCCGCTGTGAAATCCTCAGGAAGTTGTTCCACAGGCTGCTGTGGCTTCTGGGCTCTGTGTTTGTACAGTGTGGTTTAAAAGCGAGTTCTCTCTCTGGCAGGGACTGGGGTGAACAGCACCCAAAAGAGCCAGGCCAGCTCCCAGCACTGCTGGGAGACAAATGGGTAAATTTTGATGCAAATAACTGTAAATATCACTGTAAATTATCAGAAGGTGGGGAAGGCATAATCCAAATAAATGTAGCAACATGAATAAACCCAGACAAACAGATGCCACATATTTTGCCGGTGACTCATGTGTCAGAACAAATTTCCATTTTGTAGGAAAACTCTAAGTTATGACATCATTTTGAAAGTATTTTGGTGGTTCTTCCCCCCTCCCAGATCAAGTCTGCTTCCCTCTTGGTGGCTCTGCCCACCCCCTCCGCCTCCCCAGCCTGAAAACCTTAGCATAAAAACCAGGGGTATCAGCACAAGGCACAAATTCCCCCTGTGCATTTAAGCCCTTCTTAAATCTCTGAGAGGAAGTAGCTTTCAGCTCACTCCAGCACACGACTGCAACACAGGATATTTTTCCAGCTCACTGATATTTCATAAATACCATTTGTTGTCATGTGGTAAATTAAAAACTCAGGATATCAAACATCAAACAGTATGTTAATGTCAAGTATGCTTGAATAAATACTAAAGAGTTCAACTGACTGAAATATGTGGACTACGAGCTAATTAAGAAAGAAGCAGGTGTGAAAAAAACCTAATTTAAGCAATTTTTTTTTTTTTATAATTAATAATGTTTACTTGTAGTTCCCCTTATAATAAGGCTCTGGTTTAACCTCCAGAGAATTCATAGCTGTAATCCAGCATTTTAAAAATAATAATTGAACACTGGGTTCATAAAAGGAGATCCTGGATAATCTGTGTGGCGTAAACTCAGAGAGGGCTTTTATTTTAAATAACGGTGCATCATTGTATCCACTGCATCAGTTACCAAATTATTCCAGCAAATCTACAAAACAAACCCAGTTTGGTGCCCGCCATGTAATTCCTGTAGGGATTAGGGCAGGAACAAGGTGGAAGAGGCTCAGTGCTATTGCTGCAAACCCCATCCACTTGGCAAAACAAACACAGGGAATTTGGAGGCAGAGTTTTCTCCAGCTTCTCAGAGGAGCAGTGTCTCTGTGACACTGTGGTCTAGTCTTACACAGGCAAAAAAAAAAAAAAATTAAAAAAAAATAAAAAGCAACATTAAGGTTTTTATTTGAACTGTTCTGGCAGCACACACACACAGCCAATCAACTAATCCAAGCTTGTATTTAATGGAGAGTTTCTTTCCAAGAAGGCAAATGGAAGTACAGGAGGAGAAAATGGCTACAGATGTAAAAACAGACCTGGAATATTTCATTGACATGACATATCTACTGCATTTAATTAAAAGAAGAATGTATGGGAACAATACATCCTACTCAATTCGGGTCGAGGGAACAAAATAGGACTGGATTAGATAGGACAACCCTAATCCCCAGGGAGATTCCCATATTTAATGGGAGCGCCACATGTTTGATATGTAGGGAAGCAAGTGGGTGTTCCTGGACTTGATCCACTATTCATCATAATACCACAGCCTTGTTCATTCCCAGTAAGGAGGCTTAAAACCATGAAACCATATGTGGAATATTAAAAATCATTTAAAGTTAAAACGAACATCATGAAGCCGAGCACTGGGGCTGAGGCTGCTGTCCAAGAGCCCTCGGAGTCTCGCTGTTCTTGGGGAAGGCAGAGAGGGAATTCACACTCGTGTGCTCGCACACACATCCCCTCAGAGTGCGATCTTCAGCGCAAAGAATTCCTCCCTAATATTGCAGCCAGCTCATTATCAATAATTGAAGCCCCTTTAATACCTACAGCATCACTGCTTTCATTTATAATTAAAGATCAAAAACTCCACTTCCATTTTCCCCCTACTATCTGGTATTTAAACTTTTTATTCCCCCCCCCCTTTTTTTTTTTCCTCCCTGACATTAAATTGTTTCTCAGACTCAGTCAATAACTTTACTATATTCTCATTGCCTCTGAATTAATCATGGCTCTGCACTAACCACATGGAATTTAATTTCCCATAAGAGAAATGTTTACTTTGGTTTACTTTGTTGGAACTCGACGTACTTATACAGTCTATAAAGATTTACTGTAACATATTTTGTTAAGCAACATTAAAGCCTGTGCTGACAGATCTTGTCTTGCATTACTTCACTTATATTCAGGTTTTTAATGCTTTTGCTTTTCAGCAATGGGGTTGCAGGAGCAGCTTCGAAATGCAGGTTTTGTAAGTACATTAAATGCAGGAATCTTGGGGCCATGTTCTGTCCGAGTTTATTCACAGCAAACCACTCCTTCCTTTGCATGAATTTTTATTGCACTCATTACAGCCACGGGGATGAATGAACAGAAGACAAGAACTTTGCTACTGAATTCCTTGTTACGCATTAATTGGACCTAAATTTATTGCGTACGAGAAGCAAAAGGAAGTTTAAAGTAAAGATAAGATAACGCCAGAAAAAGCAGTGCAGAGAGAGGAAAATTTGAGGATAACAGCCTTGTGGTGCAGCGTGATTAGATATTGAGAAGGAATTCCTCCCTGCGAGGGGATGGAATTCCCAGAGAAGCTGTGACTGCCCCATCCCTGGAAATGTCCAAAGCCAGGTTGGAGTAACTTGGGGTAGTGGAGGGAAAGCAGAGATCCCTGTCCTCCAGCGCTCCTCTGAAATATTCAGAGATTCTGCGTTGTAAGTGCCACCGAAATCCAAGGGAATTGCCATAGATCAGTGCCAATGGAAATTGAATTTGAGGTCTCAGAAGCAGAAAATTCCCATAAATATCCAAGCACTGGAAAGCAGAGCTGCACACACACATCAGGCAGTCCCACTGCATTCAAACATCCTGCTGCTAAATGTTAAGCAACAAGCACTAAAATATTTACTGTACCACTGAGCAAATTTGGTTAGGGAATTTAGGGAATTGTACTTAGTGCCAGCAGGTTTTGGCAAAAGAATCAGCACAGTACCTGCTGGTAACTGCGACCTGGTCACCCTCCTTTTCCCTTTCTCCACAGTCTAATATTTAATTCACATTCTAATTGCAAGGTGGACTTTTACCCCAAATCCAAAATACAGAGGCAATGGGAGAAGGGAAAAAGGGAATAAGAGAGGAACTAGTTCAAAATAAAAAAGCCTGGATCATCTTAAGTTCTGGTGAAATCAGAGCTATCAGTGCCTGCGGATGTGAATTCAGTTCACATTCAGACACACATTCTGGGGGTGGGAGTTGGCAGCTGGGTGGAGGAGAAAGGAAAAAGTGATTTTGAAATGTATTTATTCAATCACTGTTGAGAACAGAAGGGAAAAGAGGAGCCTGGGAATCTGCTGCGGAGGCTGGACTGATGAGAAGACAAAGAGGCCACAGCACTATAGGAAAGGAGTTCTAAAAAATAGAAAGAAATCGCCCCAAAATTTCACATATCCCCAAGCAAGAGAAACATTTGCGTTAAAGAGACGGGACAGTAACCAGTGAGGCAATTTGATGTCAGGACATTGCCTTGCAAATATTTTGCACGAAGGCAGCATTTGGGGGGAGTCCCTGCCAGTTTAACATGAGCAAAACATGCCAGTTTTACTCATGTTAAAGAGCTTTTAGAGTAATTATTGCAGGGCGTGGTAATGCTGCAGCTAACGGGGCTCCAGCAAAGTCAGGGCAGCTCGCCCGGGGTGCTGGTTTGGCTGGTGGCCAGCCCTGCAAATCCTCAGGGATTGTGCCAGAGGGGCTGGACCAGTTCCCAAGAGTCCCAAAGCAGCATCTCCTCACCCTGGGAAATCCCTTCNGAGGAGCAGACCGAGGACAGCCCTTTCCTCAAGCAGAATTCCATGGTTTCCATGATTTCCATCCATTTCAATCACTCCATGATTTCCCCGCGATGCTGAGCATCACACCGGTGCAGTTCCTCGGCATCGCACCAGGTGGCTTCAATCTCCCGTGCCACACACTCCCCGAGTTATTATTGTGCCCCTTATAAGAAATAAATGTTACACGGTGCTCATTTATAATGCTTATCGTGTTGCATCATGACACTGAAATTCCATGAGAAGATTGGGCTGTAGAAGGAATAATTTCTTCTAAAATCAGAGCGGGGGAAATACAATTTTTTTTTTTTTTTTAACATTTAAATGAACAAAACTTGTAGTTGAAGGTGCACTCTCTCCCATATTTTTCCTATGATTGGGCAAGAGGGAGAAAGACAGAAAGACAGATTTTTTTTTTCTTAAAAAACGTATTAAATTTTTATTCTTTTTGCCATCTTTCTCTCCAACTTCAATTTTCTATATAGAAATCCCAGAATAAAATAAAATAAAATAAAATAAAATAAAATAAAATACAGAAAGAAGAAATAATTGTCTAACAACACTTTTAAAAATATGCGACTAACTAAACAATAAACCCAGCATTTTGAAAAATAAAAAGTGTTATTGGATAAGAAATAAGTTTTTTAAACATATACAGAATTTGCTCTTATTTGGGATTTTCCCCATGCAAGTCACCTAAATTCCACTTAAATTTCCATATATTTAAATCCAAACAAAGCATCTGAAGACTCAGGAGCCTGGATGAATAAAAAACAACTCTGACTCTCTCCTCCCAGTTTCCCCCATCTGCCCCGGCCTCCTGGGAGCAGGAGCCTCTCGGAGTCCCACCGAAGCAGGTGGAGGGGTATTTTAAGTACCAGAAGATCAGGCTAATTAAGATCTCCTCCGACTTGCAAACTGGAAGAGTTGCTTTCCCTCCTCCAGGAGAAGAGCCCACTCGTGGGTCGCTTCTCCCGTCCTTTCATACCTCCATGGGTTGCACTGAACTGGGGATGATTTTGGAGCATTTCCACTCTCAGGAAAGGTTTGGGGGAATTGTTTTTGCCCCGTCTGAGGCTGTGGCTTAGAAAATCCCTCATCAGAGGGCAGGATCCTGCTGTGAATCTCTGATTCCTGCAAACTGCAGGGGAAGCCCAGTCCCCACTGCCATAACCCTTCCAGCCAGGATGGAGTGTTGGGAGCACTGCAGTGGAAAGAACACCATCAATTCCCTAAAAAAACAATTGCCATTTGTCCATTTCTCCTCAGCATCCGCAGGAATATTTGTATTTCTTCATTCCAAGGTGGTAGGATCCATACGTGAGGATCTGAGGTGCACAAGGCAAAGGTTTGGCTTTTCTAACCCAGCTTATTTAAGTCATGTTCATAAAAAAGTCTTTCTCGACTCTACACACATCCTTAGATACCTCAGATTTTCAGAGCCACAAAAATAACCTACAAGGTGCCCCTGAATGCAGAGCTGTCTCCAGTATTGCATTGTCTCCATGGCTGCTCTTCCCATTCCTTATTCCAAGAACTCCTGCCAATTATAGTCCATGTATAATCAGAATTTTTTTTCACCACAGACATTCTCCCTCACCAGCACGAGCACATTCCAGTGGTGCAAAAACTGCTCCATGCCCACAACTGGTTTAATTTCCCATTTCTCCCGGTTTTTAATTTGCCATTTCTCCAGGTTTACCAAGATTCATGGAAAGCTGATAGGAAACCTCCTAAAATACTTCAGCTCAACTGTACCCATAAGGGTTTGGATGGGACAACCCAGGCTGTGGAGGGTGTCCCTGCCCCTGGTAAGGGGTGGAAAAAGATGGGCTTCAAGATCTTTTCCAACCCAAATTATTCCATGATTCCATAACTTCCTGGTTGCATTCTCTTGAGGTGTTTGGACTGCAGGAAAAGCTGGGAGTTGGAAACGTCCCAACCCCAAAAAAAGGGTTCCTGAGAGGAAAACATCCCAGGGCAGCATGCAAACACCACTGGTGGCACTGGCTGTTGATTTATGGACCCTCAATGATATTGTAGCAAAGTCCAGAAGGAGCAATTTGCAAGGAAAATCATTGCAGGTTGGCATTTTAAATCTCTCACTAAAATGTATGTTTGTGTGTGTGTCCCATTTGCTGAAGATTCCTGAACCAAAACATACAAACAAACAAACATACATACAAACAAACAAATAAACAAACAAACAAACTCTCATTTTGTCTTTGCTGCAGCCTCTGAGCCCCAGATAAACACCCTTTGTGCTGCTGAAGTCTACTGCAATATTTAGAGATTTCTGACTCACTGACTTTAATTATACAACTGGATTTTGGAATTGTGTTTGCAAAGTTGAACACAGCCAGGCCGTTTTCCTGTCTCAACCTCCCCTTTTACTCTGGGGGAAAAAATCAGCTTTTTTCACCTTCCCTTTGTTTCGAGAAAGTGGAAAATAACTTTGGTCTTCAATATTGTTTGAGCCAAGTCTTTTTTTTTTTTTCAAATTGTCATAAAATCTGAAAAAGTTAAATAAGTAAAGTTTTTTGATTTAAGTTAAGCATCTGGCTTAAGCTGACATAGCCCAGGAAATTGAAATTTAAGGCTGATAGTAACAAATTCTGGCTTGCATGGAAAAGAAAAGGCAAAGACAAAATGATCTGAGCTATAAATAATTCCTGCCAGAACTTTTCATCTTTAGGTTCAGACCCACTCGTGCACAGTTGGGAGTGCAAGGACACTCTCCTTACCCTCCCTCCCTATGTTATTTAAATGTTGGTTTGTGTGTTTAATTCTTACCAGCCTCACAAAACACATAATTTACGCCAGGGAGCCAGGAGGGACCTCAGCTAAGGGTGTTAAGTAAGCACTTCTGTAAAGGGTTCATTATTTACCTTGAAGACCAGAAAACTGCCACTGGAGATGTTTGGTCTCTCAGGTAAATAAGGACTTAGTCTGCAGGAATTATGGGGGTTTTTTTGTTTTGGTTTGGGTTTTTTCGGGTTTTTTTTTAAGGCTCATTTGATAAAATACTGACTGTATTTTTAAATTTTTCTAGTGGAGCACAATAAATATGATTTTTCTCTGTTAGGGCCTCGTTGCTTTGACAATACTGAAGTGGCTGAAAAACAAAGTCAGTTTTGATTTAAACTTTCACGAAGGTCTAAAGTGACCATGGTAAAGAAAGAAGCCCTTTTGCTTTTCCTTTATCCCTTATAAAAGTGTTCAGCCTCCTCTTGTATTTTTATTTTCAAGTACCAGACCAGGCACAGTAAAAAATTATACCTGTTTCAAGAGTAAAAGACCAGATTTTTTCATATGTAGTACATGTATTTTAACTATATTAGTTATGTCCGCTCATTTCTTCTGTTAATGAAGAATTTTTCGGCATGTCTAAACAATTACACCTCATCAAGAGCAGCATCTTAAAAAACCAAACCCTATCATCCATGTCAAAGAGCATTCAAATGAAAAAGCCAGTGCACCTTCTCTATTAAGATGCTCCAAGACCCAGTAATGAGAACCAGGGAAAGTTGATAATAATTTAGCAAATCCAGAACAGTGCCTGGCCTGTGCTGCTACCTCATCATCTGTGCTGAGATAAGGAGCTCATTTTGCAACAGCAAATCATTTAAACTCCTTCAATATCCAGTCTCAGTTCCTCCTAAACATCTGGGGGCTTTCCTTCAAGACACAGAAACCAAAGCTCGGACAGTGAGAAGTTAATTTATTCAAGCCAGCCTAAGCTGAACTTTTATCCTCAACTTGGAAATCCATGCCCAACATTATCCATCACTTTATGGAAAAGGGGAGAATACACTTGCAGTGTACTAAGAGGGAGGGCAGCTGTGTTCATTAAAACAAAAAAATATTATTAGATTTAAAAAATGAGAAAAACACAAACCCAAGTCCCAGAGAGGTGCACAATAGAAAATGTAAATCAAATACACCCTTCTGTCCTCTAAAGATGAGGGGGAGGGGGGGGAAAAAAAACTAAACCTTGGCTCAGGAGCTGAAATCTTAAACTGTTGACTAAACTTTCTGCAAGTTGTCTGCTCACCATACACATATCTGGATATTGGCAGAAAAGATCTGGAAGCGCTTATGAACTCAGAAATTGCAACATCGGTGCCGAGCAGCCCCTCTGCAATCAGCCCTGTTATTGTCCAGCCCCAGCCCGGGCTGCCCCATCCCAAACAATCCCTGGGAATTCAGAGCAGCAAAGGATCCATAACCTGTCCCGAGTCCAAATGGGAAAAAAAAATATATAAAAATGCTGTTGCCAAGGAAACACCCAAATATCAAAATTGAAATATAGCTCAGCCCTTAATGAGCCCAAAAGGAGCTGTAGGAAGTTTACTCAAGTTCAGCAGAGATTTTTGGCTGAATGTGGGGAAGAGATTATTAAAAGAGATTCCAGCCCCATGGTGGAGGCAGGAGAAGGAGCACAACACAATTTTGCGAGGTAAATGTGTTTTAAAATCCTTTCTCACATTTTTTTGTCATCTCTTGGGGCAGCTGCAAACAACCCAAAAATGCAATGAAAACAGTGAACATTACTGAAAGGACAGAAAAAAGAAAAAAAAAAGAAAAAAAAAAGAAAAAAAAAAGAAAAAACCATAAACATGCATTTAGGTACAAAACCAAACAGAAAGGAAGAAAACTTGTAATGTTAGCAGAATGATGCAACCTTTAAAAAAAAAAAAAATGGTACAGTTTTCCAAGAACTGCATTTTTTCTGACATCTTGTGCATATTGAGGTCCGTGGAGACTTCCCATTTTCCACACTCAGCACTTTGAGGGTCAGGGAGGTCAAGGTACCAGAATTCCCAGTGGATGGCAGAGAGTTCATCCAGAACAATCGAGCTCCTGGCTGTGCCTCCCCCCTCGTTACCAGGCTGCCACTGGGGGAGAGGAATGGCCACAACCAGGAGCAGTGGGAAACCCAGAGGCACAAGATTAATTGGGGATGGCCCCTTCCCTCAGTGCTTTCATTCTTTTAAGTCATAACCAAACATCTACCCCCCCAAAAAAATACAAATTACAGTTTACATCCAGCTCAAAGTAACTCCAGGCCAAAGTGGCACCTCTGGGAGCTGAGCGAGGGGAGAATTTCTACATTTTTTATGGGTTTATATCATGTAAAATTAGAAACTCTTGGAAGTGCCCTGGGACAGGAAGGCCTTTTCTCTGAGCCGTTCTGAAAACACCTGGAACAAAGACACTCATGTTTGGGAAATACAGCAGTAGCTAAATTAAACTGCTAAATTTAGCAGTAGCTAAATTAAATGCTGGTTCTGTGAAAAATCCAAACCACCAAGCCAAACATCACCATTATTATTATTATTATTATTATTATTATTATTATTATTATTATTATTATTGTCATTATTCACATTGACACCCTCATTCCTGGCTATAAACTAACACCATTTGCTTGATAAATTAGGCAGCAAAATAAATTGATGGGGAAAAAAAAATATATATATTTAAGCAAATGGGCAGAAGAGTGAATTTTCCTCCTTTTTTTTCCCCCAAAGAATTGTTTGCATACCTCAACTAAGAATCCAGATCAGATTCAGTGTTTCCATTCTCTAACACATGTAGTTGTGTGTTCATTCAAGATGTTCTCTAATTAAATCATGTGTTTTTAATACTCCATCTCTGTCTGCACTTTAAACTTCCAGTGCAAAATAACTGAGAAGAGGCACCCAATGCACACTTTTATATTTATCTAAATAGTAGTTTTCAAAATATGTTGCTACTTTTGTCCCAAAATAATATCCAAAATAATTTAAAAGCACCCCAAGCAATCAACTACTTTACATCAATGTTATTTTTCAAAACGGAGAATTAGGCACCATACAAAATTAATGTTTATTTGAAAAACACCAACAAGCCATTGAATTGCATTTAAATAGCAATGGTTTCTCAGGAATGTTTGTCAGTGTTTATGTAGCTACCAATGAAAAGTAAAAATTTAAAGCCAGAAAATGAATTGATGCTACTGGCTTAAATCTTTACAAGATTCTTAAATAATGTTTAAGCCAATATCCAATTAAGGAATAGACAACCATGCACACATTTATAACTAATACAAATTATAAATCATTTCTGATTCTGACGGAGATGTTCATTGCATTGCATCATGCGCTTCATTAAAAGAAATTAATATTTTTTTTTTTAATAGGAAGTGGTTAAAATGGTTAAATCATTATTGAACAGAGCTCCTCCAAACCACAGGCACTTTTTCCATGTTATTTCCCCACTTCAGACTCAAAATCAGGATAATTTGGCCAATTTGGCAATCTCCCATCACAGGCTGCACTTAAAGCCCAGCCAAGTGCTGAACTTCCTGACTTCCATAAAGGTTTGTGGGCTCCGGTAGGTGCTGAGTGGTCACTTGACATCTTTAGAAGCTCTCGTAACATTCTGGGCGTGAGACTTTGGAAAATGACACAAAGCGGGAATGACCTGCAAAAAATACCCACTGAACACGGTGATTACTTGGGTATGATTCCCCATGTTTTCTTGCATTTATTAAAGTTTACAGGGGAAAAAGAAAAAAAAAATTCAATTTCTCCTAGGAAATGTCTCTGCTAAAAATTTAAAGCCTAGGTTTCATTCCTGCAGTTCTGAGAAGAGAGAAGAAAAATAAAGGAAGGGAAAAAAAAACCACCCTCAAACTGATTGTTGCTTTCTCTGCAGTTACTGTAAATATTTTATGAATGGATACCTCAGAGCAAAGAATCCAGATAAAAATTCCCTATAATTATTTGTCTAACGCATCGAGGAAGGATTTGGACTTTGCCATACATCCTTAATGCAAAGAACTTGTCAACATCAGCTTGTTGAGACATTAAGAGGATTTCTTTAGGTGCCACCTTTTAAATTCCAGTATTAAGCACAGCTTTTAGTAAATTTACTCCACGGTAAGCAATTCCAGATGAGTTCTAGTGACAGGCTTCAGTCTCAAGGTACTTTTTCACTGCGCATTAAAATCTCATGTTCCCAAGGCTGGGTTGTTTTCTGACTGATATCCAATTAGGGAATAGAGAAAAAAGGCGAAGCTGGAGCTGAACAAAACAACCCAGAGCAGTAACTCACTGATAACCACCAGCAGCAGTCCATACTCTCTGTTTACTCACAAGGAGTTACAATGGAAAGAGATGAGATCCTAAACAGCAACAGCTCCTCCAAAATAATTGCCCAACAGAGCAGGAGCAGCGTTCCAGCCGCTGAATCATCTTCAAAGCAAGCTGTGGGAAGTATTTGCACTAAATCATCAACTTTCAGCCCTTTTAGGATCTTCCTCATACATGAAACACTGTGAGTACCGAACTCCAGAATCTCAGACAAGGAGGAATTGTAAGAAAATGCTACAATAACCATTTCCTGGACAGGAAAACCAAGGTTTTGTGGAACTGAGTAACCCCTAGTCACCAAGGAAGCTCGTGGCAAAATTCACAATTGAAGGCAGGCCACTTTTAAGCGTTAAGTTTTAACTTCATCCCTCTTTTCCTCTTCCACTCCGATAAAATTATGGGTCCCACTAGAACAAGTACTTTCGTCTGATAACCACTGGAATACAATGTTTCTCTACAATCAATTAATACAACACCCAGGAACTGGTGTAACAGCACAGGCAGAGCTTTCCTGTCACCCACCAGCAATTTTTAGCAATAAGGAGCTCATTAACTCATGCAAATATAATAATTTATAATTCCTTTATAATTCCTTTATTATTCCAAATATAATAATTTCTAATAAGGAGGAGGATGTAGAAGGAACACAAACCCCTTGCGAGGGGCTGGGGAAGCAGGGCAGATGTCTGGTTTTGCTCAGTGCCTCACTGCCACCAAACCAAACGGGAGCTGTACCTGCAGGATCAAACTTGAAGGATTTTCTTGCTCCCTAATTGGATGAGTACTTTGCTACCAGTTTTGCTAAGATTATGAAGGATTTCCTACATGCTGGGATAGGAATGGGGAATTTTAGTTCTGGCTTTGGAAACTGAATGTCAAATCCATTTGGGAGTTGCCAAGGTTCCAACACTTGTAGCAGTTTGCCTCCATGAGTGATGGGTTAAGGAGGAGCCCACCAGAAAACCACCAGGAGAGAGGAACCAGGAGGGAACCTGTCTCTCTCCTCTGGTCCCCACTGACCTGCCCTTTTCCTGATCACTTTGGAAAAATGACCCTTGTCACTTCAGAAGGAGCAGATGGACCACCACCAACCCCACCCAGCAGTGAGGTCCATCGTCACAGGCTGGTGACATCGCTGGTGTCACTGAAGCCCTGCCACGTGGTGAAAACCAGAGTCGAGCTGCACTCCTGGAAAGGAACACTGACAGGCGGACAAACTGACAGACAGACATGCCAGCAAAGCTGAGACAGGTTTACCTGCAGCTCAACAAGAAGCAGAGCTGTTGCAGGAGCACGGAAACGGAGCGTGGGGAGCAGCAAACCCTTCCCAGCAGCAGCAGGGAGCCTTTTCTTTTACGACTGCTAAATGCCTGGCTTTTTTCCCCAAGCAATTTACGCTGCAGCCACATGTCAAGATGGCTGTTGGGAACCAAAATGCTCCAAGTTACTCAAAATAGATCAGGGATTCTACTGACAGATGCCTGTGGTATTTGCCTGGCTAATTTGCTTTTATTATGGTGAGCAAGGCTCCTGTGAAATGCTGTCTGTCTGCTGCACATTTGTGGGGATGGGGAGGTTCCTATAGGGGTTTGCAGGACTCTCTGCTTGTGTGACAGTGGGGACTGTACTAATGTTTGCATTAGCCCACTTTCATCATGATGGGAATGAATGTTTTTAACAGCCTCCTTCACTCTAATTATATTGGCTTCATTTAAGAGGTCCTAACAGTCTCCTTTTAACACGTTTGTGTGAAGGCTTTTTATATTCTGCTGCTTTAATGAGGTAGGAGAGTTGTTGTCCCTGTCCTTCCCGATACTAAAAGCTTTCCACATCCATAGAGCTGTTCCCAACAAGACTTGCATGTAAGGCAACAAATATTTGCCAAGAACTGGCAGAATTTTCAGCAAGTTTGGCGATGTCCTGCACAAACAGTGCCGGTCCATTGGGTTTCCTCCCCAAACCCCAACACACTCCAGAAGAAAGAGAGAAGGCAAACTCAACCAAGATGGCAAAGTGGAGCATCACAAAAGTTAGTGTTAAAGGCTGTTTTATAGAAGAGTCTGGGAGATCTTTTCTAAGTTCCCAAAGGACTTTAAAAACTTTGCAAAAGGAGGAAAAAACCCTCATGAAGAAGCTTGGAATGGACAACAACAGGGAAGAGGTAAAAAATGGGTACCGGTACAACAAAAGGGAATTATGAAATTAGGAATCACCTGGAGCCTGTGATTCTTGAAGATAATGGAGCACTAAAGCTTTTTGGAAAAGAATCTGACATCATTATTAGAATAAAAGTCAAATTTACCTTGCAAGGCTACTGCAAAGCATCGGCCATGAAGGGAAACCGGGAGCGTGAGAAACATGGCGAAGGAAATGTATCCGAGGATTAGTTTAGAGAAGGAAAACATTGAAACAAAGTCAATTTGTGGAGGACCAGTCTGAGAAGAGAAAACAAGCTCAAAAAATAAAGTTTTCCTGAGTTTGCAAAAAAGGACAAAGATTTCACAGAAGGGAATACAGCATCCACCAGGCTTGAAAATTCAGCACCTAACAGGTGCCATCAAAGAGCAGCCAATCTAATCCATTAAATTTTGTTCCTTTTATTTTCTTTTTTTTGACTCCTCTGAAGTCACAAACTTTGTGACATCCCAGATATTCCCTTCCCATGTATTCCCTGATCTCCTTTTCTTCATCCCACTCCCAGACAACCTCCACCACTCAGAACAGGTCTGATTCCCACTTTCCTGATCAGACAGATCAAGACCCCCAAAGTCCAGGCCTGGAGGATTCCCCAGGACTGCTCACCAGAGCAAAGCTAAGCACAACTTTTCAGTGTCTCCAGGATCAAGGCTACTTTGGGAATTGCCTCTGCTTTCACCTTGTTTTGGGAATCAATCAATAGGAAAAGCAAAACACTTTTATTACCTGCCTCACCCAAAGTAGAAAGCCTATAATAATATCAAAACCTCAATAATAATCTCAAAATCTCAACATCCTACTGGCATTTGGAGTTTCCAGACTGATCAGAGCAGTGTTTGCATCACCTTGTACTGGGAAGGAGGCTCAACTCACCACACCGTGCAAAGCTTTTGACAGAGAGCTCTGTAACATCATTCTGCATCATCTCAGAGGCTTCACAGCTCATGGAGGACACCTCTGATTCTCATTAAAGGAAGAAGAAAGTAGATAAAGGTTCTGGGGACAGAAATAGGGCTCCCAAGCACACACAGAACCCTAATTCAAGGTAGGAAGAGGCAGAACGTGAGTGAAAGCAGAACACAAATTAAACCAGAATGAGCAGCCAGCTCCAAATGGGGACGAGAGGGATTCTTTTTTCCTTTTTATTTAATGCAACATTTGAATTCTTCCATGAAGAGTTTTGTGTAATCCAAAGTGCTCAGGCACTTTGTGAAACGCTTGCACCGGTGAAACCACACAGCCAGGAATTTCCCAGGTGAGCTGAGCTGTTGGGAACCAGCTCCACCTGCCAACCTGCTGCACCCAAAAAAAGCATCACACAAACTGCCCTGCCTGACACCCTGCCTTCAGAACAGGAAGGGATAGGGGGAAACACAATTCACAGAGCACAAACTACCCTCAGACTGAATCCCGAGCCAACCCAGGTGAAGGGACTACAGGAGCCACGACAGAGGCAGAGCCTGTCCAGTGTCCCTGCAGCCTCACAGAGGGCAGAGATCTGCCTGGTCCTAAAGCTTCATCCTGGCCCTGCATCTTGCAGTGCCATCTATCACAGATCCGTATTTTCACAGGAGTGAAAGGAGTGCATCAATACTTGGCCTGAAGGTTGTAGTCCAAAATCCCTCTGATTTGAGCTGAGCACAGACCCCAGCTCTCAGAGTGCTGATTGCACTGCAGCAGGAGGTCCAGCCACAGCCAGAGCACTGTCCCAACCTCTGAAACCCCCATGGGGAGAGGAAGATGGGAGGGGAAAATGTGTCCTCACAGAACCAGGGATGCAGCACTTATTTCATCCACTCCCAGCCTCACAAGGATATGGAAAATACGTCAAACCTCCTTTCTGGTGCACACGTTTTTCATCTAAAAATCAAAGTTTTTCTTCCCCCTAAAATCACCATCTGAACAGTTGTGTCATCGTTTCCCTTCCTTCACCACATCTAACTCTATCTTTTCTCATTGACGAAACTTTAGACCCGTTTGTCTTGATTAACCCTTGTCTGGTGGTCCCTTACAAAAATTAAGCTGGTTCCTTATTGTTACAAATGGACCTTGCATTATTCTGAGCCAAAGAAAGTTATAATGAAATACAAAACCAAAATCAGCAGAGAAAGGCACAAAATCAGATTTACTTCTGCAAAGCTTTGTTCAAATTCTGAAAAAGAAACACGCCAAAAAAACACCTCGCAAAAACCCCTCAAGACTCCCTCTGTGATTAAAGCTGTGGTTAAGGTCACACTTGGGAAACATTTCACCTGCAAAAGAAGTCCAGGGTGAACATTTGTTTGTGTTGATCATGGGAAGAAGAAAAATTGCAGCTGAGTAATGTGCACTCATACACTCTAATAAAAGCAAACCCTTCATTTCCTACTTGGCACTGAAACACACTCAGACACTCCCAGTCCCAGGAGTGCCACCCCCATGGACCACCAAAATAAAGCTGAACAAAGGAGGCTCATTTAGAGCATATTCAAAGAAAATATCCCGTTTACTAAGCATCTTGATTTTTTTTGTTTTTTTTTTTGTTTTTTTTTTTTTTGAGGAGGAGGAGGACAGCAGCTGAAAATTCTGTCATTACTGAAGTTGTGGAATGGAAAGGAGAGTTCCTGGCCATTGTTTTTTGCTTTGCGGGCAGGAAGGGGGGAATTGAAGAGAAAGGACATTCAGGGAAGTTTATCCTAGCAAACATAATCAGAGGGGATGTTCACAGCACTGCTAAAAAAGAAAAAAAATATTAACATTTTACAACTTCCCCCTGTGGCCTCCCTTGCTCCTCCTCCTCCATCAAAAATTCATAAAGGGAATCAGCATTCTTTCCCCAATGGGTCCCCGAGGTGTCATAGACCTTGTTGGAGAGAAGGGCTATAAATACCAAATTATCCACCTCAGGGGAGGGCAGGGCTGCGGATGCAGCTCCAAACCCCCTGTGCTTTCCCCTCGGGAATTCCCTCCCGGCCCGGCTCTGGCGGGCCAGGGAAATGGGTCAAGTGTCTCAGCTCTGGGATCGCCGACCTCTGACACCTCTAATGACGCCCCCGGGTCTTGCTCGTCCAGGTCCTGCTGCCCCCTCCCTGAGCACCACAAACTTTCCAAAGGCTCTCCAAGTGCAAAGAGAAATAGGGCAGCACCGAGGAGCCTCTCCGAAAGCTGCTCCTGGCTCCTCCAAGGAACTTTAGGGCTCAGATGTTCAGGTCTTGTCTCTCATCTCCAAACCACAGCAAGCTCTGTGTTTTCTTCCAGGTAAAAAAGCAAACTTCATATTATTAGACAGCACAAAGCTCAAAACCTAATACCTGGGCAGGGAGGTTTAATTGGGTTTTTTTTCCTTCTTTCTTTTTTTTTTTTTT
>VWZN01011326.1:195685-228770 GCA_013396955.1 Regulus satrapa
TAATCTTCTAAAAACATTTCCAGTTCAAGCCACAAGAAAAGGTAACAGGTGTTAAACAGCTAAAAAAAGCTGAATGAGCACCTTTACAAAGAAATAAATTTTAAAAATAATTTTTAAAAAATCAATAAAAGTCCCATCTGTAGGCACAACCCAGCAAATGTTTGCTACAGAGCTGCAGGAGGTCAGAGGAGCTGCCCAGACCTCTGCAAGGAGCAACTTCAGGTCTGGCCTCTCCCCACATTTTTGTCATCTTTGGCTTAGGTGGGTGGAAGCCAAAGCCACCAAGAGAAGAAAACAGAAAGAAAAATAAATTCTAATTCTCTTCCCAAGCCAAGCCCAGCACACAACACCTTCTATCACAGGTTTTAAAGAAACGGCGATGGAAGGAATGCATTCAAACAGTGCCAGCAGGAATTACAGCCTTGTATAGGTCACAGCACAGAGAACAACTGTTAGTGAAGAACCTCGAAAGGAATCACAGATAGGTTGGGATGACCCAATGTGCCTAAACCAGCATCCACCCCAAGGACATTAGGGCCAACAATTCCCCTTCCAAAACAAACCATCAGGGTATTGTAATGCCACAATGTATTTTCATCTTAAAATAGAAATAAAAGAAGCTTTAACACATGGTGGTGCTCTGGAAAGGTAAGGAAAAGATCTGACGTGCCTGAAATGTGTCTTCCACTTAATCAGCCAACTCCACCCATCAGGAACTGGGGTGGAAGCCGGTGGGATTTCCCTTTGCAGTAAAAGTGTGGTACATGCACAAAACATGTGGCACACGCACAGCCTGGAAATGTCCCAGGTAGGATTGTCCCTGATGTCTGATCCTAGGATTTGGTGAAGAAAAGATCCAGGATTCAGGTCCTGGGGCTCTGTACAGACACCACTCATAATTTGGCTGCAGCTCAGCAGCAGCACAGTTCCACAGCAGGCAAAATAGGCTTAGACAGCATTAATTCTAATTTACAGCTGCTACCACGAGGGTGAAGCACACGAGAGAAGATGCCACAGCGAGACGGTTGAAGGGAAATATTACAGCTCAGAAATGCCAGGTTCCATTCCCAGCCACAGAGTCCCAACCCAGCCAAGGGAACCAATCCCACAGCTCAGATCCTCAAAACCGTGATCCAAATCACAGCTGGCTGCGCCAGAGAGTCATCAAAGTAACAAGCAGCGTGGCAGCGTTTTGCTACAAAGCGATCAAAATAACAGCACTTTGTTGTCACAATATACCAATTATATAATCGTGGAATGGTTTAGGTTCGAAGGGAGCTTAAAATCATCTCATTCCACCCCCTGCCATGGGCAGGAACACCTTCCACTACCTCAGGTTGCTCAAACCTTATCCGACCTGGCCTTGGACACTTCCAGGGATGGAACATAAACATATGTGAAGATATTTTGTTAAATTATCAAAAATCTCTGCTTGCTTTTCTGTCACATCTTCCCCAGCTCTTCTCCTGTGAATGGGTTTGTCCCTTAGGTGAGAAAATTTCCAAGCCTGAAACCAAAGTAATTCCATGCTGCAGAAAGGAAATTCACCTTTCTATTAGGTTATGTCAGGTGGCAGGAGTACAGACTTGGCTCCCCAAAGGATAAATTACAATTAGTAATTTTAATAATTTTAAAAATATTTAAAACAACCAAGAAGCAGACTCGGCTAGAAAGAGTTTTCCCTCACACAGCCCCCCCCAATCCTCAACTTGGACAGATTCTCTCATTAAATCCCACTGAAAAACTCTCTTCCAGGCGATCTCATATGAAAGGATAAATCCCACTTATGCACCATCCCAGGGGAGAGCAGGTTCCTGAGGATAAGCAGGGTTGGAGATGATTTGAACTGGGAACCTTCCAGCAGAGAGAAGGCCATGCTCCAGGTCCCCACCCCAAGGCAAAATGAAGACAAGACCAAAAGCTTTTCCTGACTGGAAGGTTTTCCAGTCAGGATTGTTAGGGATCGTGCTCCAAACAAGTGAAAAAAAAAAAAAATTGTTGCTGGTGCACAATGAGACAGACACTTGCTCTGCAAGCCCAGGATGCAGCCAAACCTCTGTTAACCCTCTTGCTCCCAGATTTAGGGAGGGAATGAAATGCTGAGAGAAGCCAGATGGTGGTTCATCCTCGTTTGTTCTGAATTACTGGGTACAGGAGAGGCCACAGCCAGACAAATGCAGTGTCACACCGAGCTTCTCTGTCACTACATTTCTGCACATCAGTGCATGGCTTACAAGTAATTTCTGGGGTGTTTTACAAGTACTTTTTTGTGGGGGAGAGGAGAAGGGGATTCTTGTGGAGTTCTCATCCTTGGAGGTGTCTGAGAGGAAGGTCTGGATTGTGGCACTCAGTGCTCTGGGCTGGGGACAAAGTGGGGATTGGGCACAGCTTGGATTCAACGGTCTGGGAGCGCTCTTCCAGCCTTAATGATTCCCTGTGTGGCTGCAAATACCCAATTAGCAGCACACCTGAGCAGGATGGAAATCACCTTCCAAACTCATCCCCACCCTTCTCCTACCACTTCCCAGTCTGAAAGCACTGGAATATTTAGCCCACATCCAACATTTCCCAGAATACCAGAATGGTTTTTTTGGAAGGGACCTTAAAATTAATCTAATTCTACACCTCGCCATGGGCAGGGGCACTCTCCACTAGGCCAGGTTGCTCCAAGCCCCATCCAGCCTGGCCTTGGATACTTCCAGGGGTGAGGCAATCAGTTATTTGAGTGATTTTGTGGCAAATATTCCTATAGGCCTTTAATTTTGCTTAGTCAAAACCATTTAGAGTATTGGAACCTCATTACCCGCCTGCAACTTGAAAAGTTCCCCACTTCGATCAGCACCACGTTTTCAGAGCAATCATTTATGCAAACCAATCTTCCCATGGACAATTCTGAACTGCCCTGTTTTCTTCCCTTTTGCTTATAACACTTCCCACGTTGCACTTGGGAGTGTCATTAAATGCCCTTTTATTGCTCCCCCGTTGTAAGTACCTGAGAACCAAGCAGAGCTTCAAAATTTACAGCCTATTTAAAACTCAGATAATGATGTTTAATTTATTATTGGCTGTGTAAAGGTTAACAAAGAAATAACTCAAACTATTAGCAAAGGAATAGTGCGTTACGACAGGGCAATTAAGAGCTGTAGTTGGCACTGCATGACAAGACTGATCTCATTTCCAGAGGAGCTCATGATCAACTTCCACAACTCATGGTGCACAAGGGTGGCCCACAGGTTCATTCTCTAAACACTTTATGTGTTGCTCTGTTGGTTTTCCTCACCAGACTTGTGCCAGGAACAGCTGAGAGATGTCCTCACACGCCCACCTGGGAGGGTTGAAAGAAGCTTCTGCCCTCAGCAGTTCCTAATTCTGATTTTTGGAGGTTATTCCTCTCAGAGCAGAGCAGCAGAGGGAAACAAACAGCATTTACCTGCCTGTGAAAGGAACTCAGCTTGGCTTAAACCCAGCTCAGCTGCAGTTTGAGCTACATCTTTGTCCATAATGAGAGTGAAATTCAGGCACATTTGTTGGCTGCTGCTGCCCCTGAATCCCTGGAAGTGTCCAAGGCCAGGCTGGATGGGATTTGAACACCCTGAGAGAGTGGAAGATGTGGGGGTGGCACTGGAGGTGGTTTAAGGGCCTTCTCAACCCAAACCATTCCAGGATTCTGTGATTCACTCCACCAGCTCTGCAGTGGAGAAGAGGCACCCTCTGAGCTGATGTACTGTAAATAAACACAAATCAAAGCCCTAAGTGAGCAGATTTCAGACTGATTTTATGGCACTGCTCAAAATACACCCCAAGGCCTTGCTTCTAAAACTCCATGGTCATGGACTCCATGGATCATACATTTTCCTGGGGAGGAAGTGCTTAGCTTTTCCAATTTTATTGCACCCTTACAATCAATCAGTCAGTCAGTCAGTCAATCAATCAATCAATCATTCATTTTCACACAGATCCTCTTTTTTCCCCCCTCATCCTTATGTAGGCCCTTGGGCAGTTGCAGGAATCAACTTTTGGAAAAGCTGGGGAGAGGTTTTTGGATGTATGCCCAGCAGCTTTTGGAAAAACAAAGCAGAAAATATGCAGAACCCATGGAAGAAAGACAAGCAGATGCTGCTTGAAAATATGGTTCTATTCTTATGTCAACAAATTTGTGCATGGGCAGCCAAAAAGCCCACACAGAGGTAACACAACAAATGTGGCCTTAAGATATTCCAGGGAAACACAAACTCTCCCTGTAGGACCTGCACTAAGACCTGACTCGGGAGCAATTCCCACAATTTGGGATCAAGGCAGTGGGAAGGCCGGGCATGAAGCAAACCCAGGCTCGAGACTTCTGCAGCTGAGCTCTACAAATCTTTTCTTGAACAAATCTTTTCACTCAGAAATTATTCCAAACCGCCTTCCATGGGGATGAAAAAAAATACAGATGGGATTCAGGGAACATGGATTCTGCAACTTTGGCTTGAACAACATCCATTTTATTTCCTTAAACACTCACCCAACACTGCAGCCAAGGGCAAGTTCCACCAGTTCTTCCCAAACATTCTCTGGAGAAGAACAGACCCCCAGCTGGTATCCAGCAGAGTGGGACCTCAACAGCTTTAGGACTATTTCCACCAAGCCCAGGCTCTAACTTCATGTTAGTTTTACCACCTCTTCCTTCTTTTTCTTCCACCTGCAGGCGCTGTGTCTTTTCGGAACGCCTCCACCCAAATTTTACATTACTTGGCTCTAAATTTGCAGAAACATTGTGTGTGTTTGTGTGTATACTTTCCCAGTAGGATTTTAGCATAAATTCTAAGGACTCTCATTAAATTCAGTGGAACCTTCTCATCCTACCCTTCCCCCCCTTTTTTTTTTTTTCTTTTTCTTTTTCTTAACGCTTACCACATGTTGTAAAGGCCAGACATGAGTCAGACCAAGCTCCTTGAGCAGTGGGGAGGGGGAGAGGGGAAGGTTCTTTTATCAGCTAAGAGGGCTCAGTTCCCAGTCTGTCTATTCCACAGCCCAGCATGGATAACCCCCTCCAAAAGTCCCACCAGGCAGTTGAAGACTGAGGACTATTAAGAAATCAATGAAATCAGCATGAAAATGGTGGAGTTCAATTCTTTCATTGGCCAGCAATTTTCCAGTGGGTGCCCAAATCCTCAGGGTCAGTACCTGGGATCTCCTGGGTTCAGTGGAGCCTGAGAAGATAAAACTTAGATATCACTTTTAAAGCTGAAACATGGTGAAATCCAAGGCTCCCAGCTCTGGACTGGCTTATCAGCTCCTATTTACTCTTTATCTACTCTCTCCCATTACATCTGTTTCCAGAATCTGCTCCTAAAAGGAATTCCAGAAGCTTCCAGAAATTTTCACCAGTTCCATTTGATTTTGTTGTGGTGCTATCAGTCTATAATTTCAACAAATTTCTATTCCGTTCCCATCAGACCCACCAAGGCAAACAGGCAGCTTAAAAGTCCATGGAGAAGTGATGATTTTGGGGCATATTAAAGGACCATGGAAAAGTGCAAGTGGCCATTTTGGGGAAGATTAGAGCTCCATGGGTAAGTGCAAGTGGTGATTTTTGGATAATATAGTGCCATTCAGGGTATGGCAGTGGCATGAAAATTACCAGGAAATGGAATCATCCAGCTGGATTTCCTGCAGAGCCAGCTCAGCCATCTCTCCACATCACATTTCCAAGCTTTTCTGCCTCCATAAGGATTTGCTAACCTGGTTGTGCTCCGCACAGAAGACACCCAACGGGCTCAGGCCCAAAGGTTGAACCCTTCCAAGCCCTCCCAAACCCAGCAGAGCTGGAAAATAATGATGCAGGAGTAGAGGTGGCTCTACCTGGAATGCAGGCAATGCTCCGAGCCCTGGACAGCCCTTAGCCCAGTGGCATTTGTGAGCTCTGTGCCAACACAACGAGCAGCCCAGGGAATCCCACCTGGATACAAGAACAACCCCCAGACAGGGATATTAAAGGACAAACTGTCAATTCCTTGATTAAAGAACAGGCTTTCAGCACCCAGCAGCCCCAGCTCTATTACTGCTGAGTTTCCCCCTAAGGCTACAGCACAGGAATAACACAGGAGGTTTTTGCTGCTTCTGGGATATTGGTGTTAAAAAAAATAAATTAAAAAAAAATACATTGATGAACTACTTTGTCATTGTTAACAGCGCTGCTGACAAACTCACAGCAGGCCCACTGCGAGGAAGACAGCAGCATGTCTACTGAATGCTTCTTGTAGCTGAGACATGTGCTCTGAATTAGGCAAGGTGTGTAAATTACGACAGCCAGAGCTCTTTGGAGAATGCCCAGGTCTGAGGGATTCTGGTGCACTTTTGTTGTTGCTGCTGCATTTCCCCGTGGTTCTCCTCTCAAAAGAAACCTCGCTCCTTGGAGAGAGCTTTAACAGGCTCCAGCTCCTCAAGTGTCATTTGAAAGAAATAAAACTGAAATGCTAAAAAGGAACCCCGGCTTCTTTTCCTCATTGCATTCATTATTTTATTCTCTATGACTGTAGCTTAACCTCAGAGGAGAAAAAAACCACATGAGGATGGGGGAGGAGAGAGGATGAGACACAGCATAAAAACATGATTTTTGCCTTATACAAAATCATGCATGAAACTACCACACATCTGGGAACATCTGGGAGTACCTTGCCTGGAGCACAGACTGCCGGATGCATCCCAAAAACCTTAATTTCCAGGAGTGCCCTTACCAGAGCAAGAGCTCTCAAAGTTGTTGTTTTTTTGAAGGAAATTACGCTACGCCACCCTCAGTCTTTAAAAAAATAACACTGAGACAGACCTTGAAGGGACATCAGTTTGTTCTTCTGCCTTTCAGGCCTGGGCTCAGATAACAACATCGTCCAAACTCCCTATCAAAAGTTTTGTAACCCTTTCAAGATGGGATTATTGACCCTTCCCTAAGCATCAGCCTTATCCTCGAGTCTCATGTTCCCCATACTCATATTCCAAACACAGAACAAACTCCCAGTCACACATTAATTTGGACACTTGGAGCTGGCTACTTTAAGCTTTGAAAAGCAAAATCCATCAACCCAATTGGAAAGTTGCAAAGAAGGTAATTCTTATTAGGAAAATTGTCCTGAAATTAGCACACAGCCATGAAAATGGGAAGTTGGTAATGGAAGAATTAACTGTAAAATATTTTTATTACTACAGAAGATATATTAATTGATATAATTCAAAAATACTGCTAATCTATCCTATTTCACATCCTGCAACTTTATCTTTGAAAGGGGTTTGGGAATCTGAAGGAAAAACAAATTATCTACCAAAAATATTCTTAGACAGTAATACTAAATTCTCTCCATTATTACTTACGTTCCTTTCAGGATTCAAGAAGTATTGCAGTGCAACTCTTCATCACTTTTATTGGGCATTTACTGGTTAAAAAAGTTATTTTTTTCTTTGCAATAATTGAAAATACACTTAAACCTCCAAGAGCTTCTTGCTAAGAGAGGAAAACTTTTCCCCTATTAATTTTTAGAATTATTATGCAAACACAAAGTCCCAAACAGCTTCCAACCCTTTTTAATTATCAACCATCTGAGTGGAAGTTTCCTCCTGTCAGCTGAAGCGGAGAGATGCTGAGCTGTGTGCTGAAACCAGAGAGACTCAGTGAAAGATCTGAGCATCAGAACCCACCATCCCCTCCTTGACTTCATCCCTTGGCTCTGGAATTGTTTTGCTCTTCCCAACACTGCAGCAGAGTGTGGGTGGCTTTGAAATCATGGCCATTTCAACCCCATCCTGCTGCAGAGCTTGGAAAACGTGCCCATTCTGACATAATTAGTGGTTTATTGCAGGGAAAATGAACCAAATGAAACTTTATCAGCTGGTTAATTAATACACGGTTTGCCAGTGCATATTTTTGCCAGATATAGCTGTGTTGGACTTGTTCACCCCATGGCTCCTGCAGGGAGTGAACCCAAATGCCAACAGGACGCTGGTGCTTCCATTGCAGCACAGAGAAACTCTCAGCTTTTCCAGAGCAAAGCACAGAATTTAGGAGGAGCTGTGACAAACTAATAATTTCTGGTGTCAGAACCAGATACAAACCCACCTTCCCTCAGGAAAACAAGTGCAAATTAGAAGCCAGAGGGACAGCAAGGGAATCTATATCTTCTGTTTAGTAAGGAAAAGTTACCACTATCATATTCTCCTAACCAACTGGACTTCTTCTTTTTCTTCTTCTTCTTCTTTTTTTTTAATGGTAAAATAATTTTTAAAAAATTTTACTCTGGTAAAAGAAATTTGGACATCATTTGCCTGTCAGTTCTCTTTGGACTATTTCCCATACAGAGATATACCAGCTGGACAAACTTTAGGCTGAGATCCAAAGCTGGGAGGGTATTTTGGTGAAGCAGAAATAAGACTTCTATTAGGTTAATTCAGGGATTTTCCTTCCTTCATTAAAAGGCATGAAAGGCACCACTAAATTTCCAACACTGTCACCTTCTATCTAAACAGATATTTACCTCTTGCTCCCCTTAGCTTCCAGCTTTCTCTATTCCAGTCCTAAACCCCTCAGGTGTCAGGGAACAAGGGGCAGATTGAGTCATTTCTCCTTTGGAAGGGAGAGCAGGCACATCCCTGGTATCCATCCCTGGCTCCCCAGTCGCACCCAGGCCCTGGGTGATGACATTTTACACTGGGAGGTCACAGTGCATTCACATCCTTCCTCAGATCACATCCTGCCTCCTCTGCCACAGCATCCCCACCTGCTCCAAGCACTCTGCAAGTTCCAATCAGGATTACACAGCACATTTCCAGAATTTTTCTACTCCCACTTTGAGCAAGGTACCACAGCTCTGCTTTAACCATCCCAAATGTCACTGGTAACAAGGCAGGCTGATGTTTGTGATTGCCTAGACCAGGCTCAAAAGCTGCAAGTCAGTTTTCCCCTAACAGAGCTGAAAGTGAAAAATATTATACCTTTTTAATTATTTTTCTTTCACAATTGTCTCCCTCTTATTTATGGAATTTAACTGAGGACTTCCAACCCAAAACAACAGTCAAAGCTGACTGCTAAAATTGAAGCAAAGACATTAAATTACTTGGTTAAGGGGAAGTGTGTCAGATATTAATCAAAACTGGAGTCCCTGGCTTCTGCTTTTCTGGTAATTCCCTATATTTGCCTGCACTGGAGTTAGCAGGGCCGTCTTATCTCTTCAGATTCTACAAAATAGATTTTCTTAATGGCTGGAGTGATGGTGTAACATTTTCCCATTTCGATCCTTAGGGCTATTGTTCAACATAGAAGGCCAACCCCCTAATCTGAGAAGAGCCAAAGAATTCAACAATCTCAAGCTCCTTTTAAGACATGAGATGAGCACAGAGAGAGAAGCACGCAGGAATAATGGGAAAACCGATCTCTGTGAGAAAACCATTGCAACAGGTAAAGGGGGATGTAATATTATTATCATCGAGCCGTAACTCCATAAATACATCCCAGCTTGACAAATTCTTGAAGAAAAAGCCAGTGAGCGTCTGCTGTTATTGGTCTAATGAGCTAACTCTGAAATCCGAGCTAAAGACAGCTCCCTAGTGGCTGCGGCTGCTCCAGGAGCCGGAGCAAACCTCTCCAAAGCCCATCACTGCAAAGCGCTGCTGACAGCTCGGCACTGCACAGCGCACGGATTTATTTCACAGACAGGAATTTAGCACCCCGAGCCGGCCTCCTGCTTAGCAGGGAAGGTGTTAAAAATGCAGAGCCCTCCCCACACACGTGTTTTTCTGGGTGTTTTTTTTTTGTTTTTTTTTTTTTCCCGGAACAGGACCCCCCTCCTCGCACAAAACACAGGAGCAACTCATCAATTTGGTCACCTGCTCCCGGCTGCAAAACACTCACCAAGTTCCCCCTTCCCTATCCCTTTACCACCCCTAAACATCCCCCAGGATAACACAGCATCACCTTGAGGATGGAATCCAGGCAGCTGCTCCCGCTGCCAGCTGTAGAACTCCCAAATATTTTGCGTGACATTTCATCCTACGACTTTTATTTTTATTTTTGATATTTCCAAACAGCAGCCACCTCCTTCTGTACCTGACAGCTTACTTGCACTGAGCTCACCTGAGGAGATTTACAGAAGGCAAATTGAGAAGTCAAACACCCTGCTGATGGTACCAAACCTGTAGGATTCCTATCTTATTTTAAACTTTGCTTCCAACTCTGGAAATGTAAGCCTTTATTATTATTGCTTCCCCTAAATTTTCTTTTAAAGGTTAAAAAAAGGGATTCGCAGAGTTTTGCATTGTTTCAGATTAGTAATGTGTTGATAAACCCAGGGTTGGAAAAACAGCTCAAAACTGTTCACTGCTGGTTCTCAAACACAAATATTCAGATGTTCATGCAGACATGCATCATTTCTATGAACACAACTGCCAAAAGCCCTGAAAGATCCCCCCAAAACAGGGGAAATTCAGTGCAGTTTGCAGTGCAGCAGTACTGACTGCACACACAAACCTTGCCTGCTCACACATCATGCTTCTATTTTTAGATTTTTAGGAAACAAAGAGCCCTCATTAATGGCTATATGCTTGTTTGGGGCAAAGGGAAGGGGATAATTTTGTTTATATTGCTCCATCAACCTCCATCACACAAAGCTCTGAAGCAATTACACTGGCTGGTGCCCTGCATGAGAGACTTAGCAAACATCATTAATGTGATTATTCATTTACTTCATTGAGATCTTTCTTCTCCCATTCCTGGCTACAACACATCCCTGTGCCAGTGGATGTAACTCCCATCAATGCTGGACACCTGCCTTCAGGAAAGCAACTCTCCAAGTTATAACAGAAGATTAATTAATACAATTCAGCAAAAGATTCTTGAGCAGGACCACGTCAGGGAGCACACAGGATGACCTAATCTAGATGGAAAAGGCAAGACTTTTATAACTCTGATTCTGCACACAAAGCCACCCAAAACTGAAGGACTCACACAGAGAAAGACACCACAAGCACATTCTGGACACTGCAGATTAAATATTCTTTTTGGACACTGGTGAAAGGTGCATCTCAGTCTCTCTCCTGGAACAGGATCCCTCATGTTATGCACACTAGATACAATGATCTAGAACAGAATCCCTAAATTCAGAAGCAATAGGCTGGAGAGGGTTGTTTCATTTTCAAAAGTTCTAAGAGCCAGTAATATATATGTTGGTGTTTTATAACGACTTCTGCCTTTAGGCTGATTTTTCCAAGACAGCCATTAGATTTGGATTATAATTACTGTTACAAACTCCTAGGCAGCATGGCAGATCTGGTCTAAATAGTGATGGGGGAACTAATGATTCCATTTTGGGCATCCAAGACCTTGATGAATAAGCAGTGAGCTTCAAACAAGGTGTCCAACTGCTGGTTAGGAAACAGTCTGCCACCAACAATGGTAAAATTCAGCCCTTCAGTGCTGCCACCAGAACCTGTCCTGATACCACTATGAGAAGATCTGCCACTCCATTGGAAGTTTATAAAGCCTTTTAGAACTCTTAAATGATGTATGGTTATAAAGTCTTGCTGACTCACAATGACTAGGGTCTGTGTTACCCAGTTAACCAACCAGTGACAAAGTGCATTTGAATTCCAAGGTGAAATCTATTAAGGGGAAAGGATGAAGTGTGAGACTGCAGTACAGACAGTTTGATCAGATAATGGCATCATCCTGCACAGCACAGAACATGGTTATGTCAAATGGGATTTCTTGGTGACTTCCTCCTCCACCCACCTTCCCAGTCCATGAGGGTCCAGATTTTAACAGGAGATACGGGGGTGAACATCCAGCAAAACTTCTGCTATTCAGGTTTTAGCCTTGACGAGCATCCTGCTAAGCAAAAGAGCTTGAAAAATCTCATTGAAAGTTTCCTCAATGCAGACTCTTCCACCTTTTAAATCAGATTTATACAAATTGTCCCCTCCCCATTTCTCAGAGGACACTTATGGCCATTCGTGTGTAGGACTTAATGTATAAAGAGGACATTCTTATCCAGACAGTTCAGCCCAAGAACAAGGCTCCTAGCTGAGACAAAACCTTGGAAAAAAAAGGACATCCCACAGTTCTGTCAGCACAGGTAAGCAGCTGCTTTGCCTGCTCACGGCAGGAGCTCTGAAATCTGCTGGGCACAGCATCCACTGAGGGGCTTCTGTTGATTCCGCTCTCTCCAAGTGGAGTTTTGACCCTCACAAAGAAGTTGTCACTTTTTCTAAATTGTTTTTTAGTTCTAGTAATTTGAGGAGATAACTTCTACCAGTAAAGTCTGACCCAAAATTCCAAGAAATAAACAGGAATACTTTGGGGCTTTAGGTCAGATTCTGCCCTCACAGACTGAGGGGGGAGATAAGCAAGGCTGGTTCTGTGCACTGGCAGAGAGAGTGAATTCCATTATCTCTGTGTCCTGCTTTGCCTTCTTTACATCCAACCCCTTCTTCCCACCCCATGAAACAACCTCTCCCTTCTTCCTTGCTGCCCCAATTCCCCAGGGTATTTCACCCTGCTATTTTTCTAAGCCTGTTCAGATACCAATGTAAGGCAACTGGAGATTTTTAAAAAAACCCCAACAGACTGGAGAGAGGTGAAGCTCATTATAGTAAATATCATTAGGTTGGGCAAGGGTGAATGTACTGCGTACTTGCAACATTCTTGTACCAACACAGCACAGGAGAGCTCTGCTTCTCTCCAGCCTTTCCAGGCTGGGGAACTTGGGTTGATCCCTCCTTTGGGGTCCCAGCAGGTCTCTGCCAAGGCCTGGGGAGTGTCACTAAGGTGCACTGCAGAAAAGCTCAGAATAACACCCAGATTCACACATGGAACCGAGCAGTTCTGGGTTTATTTTTTTTCTTTTTTTTATCCAGCTCTGCACTTTCCCCAGCACGATGGGAATCTTCCCCCAGTCCCATCCTTCTCTGCAATCTTGCCAAGGGCAACGCTGCCTCTTGATAATACCAGCCTTTGTGTGCACGTCCAGAATGAGGAGACACGTGGGGGAATGTGGGGGCTGTAGGGAGATGATTTCAAACTGAACCTTAGAAAAAGGAGAACGTGGAGAGCTGCGTGGTGTGAGGTAAGAAAAAAATCCTTTCCCCTCTGATCCATACTGTAGCTCTCCCCTCCTCGAGTCCCACTTCCCCCCACACACATCACTCTCCCTTCTGTCAGCACTGGGTATCGAGGGGGGATTGGCTGAAGTTCAGCAATTTTAGGAAGGTCCACTCTGCTGCCACATTGGTTGCAGGACCAATTTTTTTACTCCAGGAGCCCGAAACCCAAACCAATCACAGCTGAACAGTAAGACACTCCCTTCTGAGAAATTTAAATTAAAAGGTGTTAGGAGTAGTCATTTCACTCCCAGAGCCTTTACCAATTAAGCTGAGTGTTCAGTATGGTCAGAACACCCTCTAATTTGGATTCTTCACCCACTCACACGTCAACTCAAAAAAACTTGATTTTAAAAATTAAAATCATCGTTGCAAGTTGGTCGACTTAACATAAAGCACGAGCATAATGAAGGCTACTGGTGAATGCTGCTGCAAAGGGCTGAACACCCTGACCCTCACTTCTAATCCCCTGTAAATTCACCCAAAAAGCCACGAACTACATAATATTAGTTCTTACAGACATATTTCCCTGATCTTTCATGGGCCACATGGGGAAACAGTTTTCGCCTGATCTGGATGAAGAAGAAAAACAGTGATCCTAATCAACCGTTTACCCTTAGTGGCTTCCCTAAACAAATCTGGGAAAGAGCTTAAAGGCTTGGGAATATCCTCGACCCTGCTTGATGCACTGTAATAACCCTACCTAATTATACTGATATAAAAACTAATTGGAAAGATAGCAAATGTCAGGGTAAGATGCAAATTGTAGGGTGTTAATTGCTGAACAGGTGCTGGAATAGAATTAAATGAGCATCTTGATTAGGAGAGTGGAAAAAACAAATGTGGACCCCGAAATCAAGTTGGCCACGTGAATTATTTAGCAGCCTCCTCGTACCAGCAAAGAGGTCATGTTGATGTGACCTCTGCTTTGTGAGGGGTGGCCTGGCAAAACAATGGTGAGATCCAGGAGAAAACATGGCCCAGGAGACAGAGACGGGACTATGGAACAGGGAAAATGTTCAGTGGGATGAGGGAGGAGGATATTTTTATATAACAAGGTAAGGAGAAGTTTTCCACGTGGATTGTTGGGGTGACACGGAACCGCTGATCCCACAGAATCCCAGACTGCAGGAGAACACTCAGGGGTCCCATCTGGTCCCTCTGCAATGAGGTTACTGCCATTTACAGCAAATATTTGGGAAAATGAGACCTCGGCCAAACAAAAATGGACTAAAAGCCAGTTTTTGCATCTGCCCACAACAGGAATTCCCTCCACAGCCAGGAGTCCTGCACCGACACCACCGTGGCAGTATATATTTTTTTTTTTTTTTTTTCACACAGACCCTTCAAAACCCATCTCATGTTTCAGTTGCCACTCAGTGCCCAGCAAACAGATCAGATCAAATGACATCAATTAAAACCAGCAGTCTGGAAACAGGAGATCCCATCGTTAGCAGGGATTATTTGGGGCATAAAAGTAGAATAATTTTCATTAAGGATTTTATCCCTACTTTTTAATCTGAGATGACTTTTCCTTGGTGAAACAATTAGAATGCTGCATAAACATGCTGGGTATAGAACCAGGTTTTATAAAGAAAAGGTTCTTATTTTCAAAGAATTTCAACAAGTGACAAAACTTACTGAAATGTTTTTGCCAGTTATGCAAAAAATATATGAACAATTCTAGAAGAGGATTTTTAAGAAACTACCAAAAATATTTAAATGGTTATTCAGTTTTATGAATTACTTCACAAACAATGGTTCAAACAGCTGTGATGTGGGGAGAAAATAAACAAGTAATTTGAGTCAATTTAACAAATAAACATATTTCCATGTATAGCAGTAATCACTCTTAGGGGCAATTTGAAAGTATTGCATTATTTTAGAAGCAGCTACAGACTCAGCCTAGAGCAGGACCCCAATTCTTTAGGCACAATACAAACCCCCTGCATTCCAGAGCTTCCCAGAGAGAAAGGACAGAGAAGGAATTAGCTGAAGCATAAGAAAAACAGGACAGTTTTCCTGGACAGCCCTAAAATATGAGGTGCCTAAAAGAGATATTTAAATTAATATAAGCAAGAGCCAAATGTGAGGCTTTTAATGAAGCCAATGAAGTGCAGAAGACCCACAGCATAAAAGTTGGATCTTGATTTTTTTTTTTTGGTCAAAAACAAACAAACTACACTCTCCTTTTAAATGTTGTGTTCCAAAATATCCCTGCAGCACAGTGCTCTGCAGTTGTCTCCAGACCAATTCTCCATTAAATAAAATTTTACATGTTCAGGCCCTTTCTTGCAGGAGACGGCGCAAAGCAGAGTTCATACAGACAATAGGACGTGACTTTCAAGATTCCTCTGACACCAGGCACAGGATGGGGCTCAGGCAGAGCATTAGGAATAGGGCCCTCCGTGCTCCTGACAATTCCTCCAGAGGAAAAGCCAACCTGCACAAGGTGACAGCTGGAGCCAGTGACATAAACAGACACGGGGTGTGAGAGTGCAGAGCCCTTTTCCCCACCCAAACACAAGAATCTCAATAAAATAATAAAAAAAGAAGCATCTGCAACAGTGGCAAACCTTCAGAAAGGGATGTTTTTACTCTAGGAAATGCAAGAAGAGACAAGAGAGTGTCTAGGAAATGCAAGGAAGGGACAATGTGCTGCTCCAAGGTAGGTCTGCACACAAGCAGAGGATGTGCTGCCATCACCCCGAGTCAAAGGGACAGGGATGAAATATCTCACACAGACATTTGGGGACGAAGGAGGATGAATGCTTAAGACTGCAAACTGAAGATTTATGTCCCTGAAAGCTCCCTTTGCATGCAGGGAATTGGATGTACCGCGGGTGACAGGAGAAGGGAGTGGGCACCACTTCCCCTTGCCCGTCCCCAGGGGTGGACGCACCCATCCATTACCCACAGCCCTCCCTCCCTCCCGGAGCTCCAGCAGGGAGCTGCCAATCTCCCTCCCTACTGCACACTGCTGGCCAGGCCTTCAGTGGGGGCTGCAAGCAGCTGCAGGGAGAAACTGGCTCAGGGAATTTTCCAAGTTCTGCTCCACGGCTCAGAGGGGAAGGGGCTGAAACTCAAAGCCAGGGGTGCCTTGGTTGAATTTCACTGCTCAGGGCCACAGTGGACCTGAAATATTGTCGCTGGGGGAGGAGGTGATGGTGTCAGAGAGGCCAAATTCATGAGCTGAGCAGAACCCTGGGAGTTTTAGTGCAATCATTGAGGTTTGCTACCTGGAATGAGCTCAGTTGTGCTGCGGGCTCTTCTGCTGGGATGTGGAACTGGTGTGTTAAAAACCACCCTGGGCTGCTCTGCCAATGCTCTGCTCTGGCCCTGCCCCAAAATAACTCTGAAACAGCTCTAGATTTCTTATATAGAGAGAAAAGTAAAGTACATGGAAGATACAGGGAAGAATTATTATTATCATTAATATTATTATCATTAGTATCATTATTATTATTATTTTATTGTTATTATTACTGTTAACACTCTTATTAAAGCTTGCAGGAAGATCAAACCTCACACCCTCCTGCAGCTGCAGCAATGTTAAAGGGAAATCTTCCACACAACAAAGATCTGATGTATGGGAATATTCCCCGTCAAAACTCATTCAGGGGTTACAGAAAGCTAAAATTAGGATTAAAGAAGCAACTCTAAATTCAATCCTCTTTGACATATCCAGTACAACCTTTAACTCTATTCTGATATTTTATTATTCTAAAGAACCATCAATTTTTGAGTACAGAAAAGAGTGAACTTCACCTATCTTCATGTAAAACAAAAATGTTCTATTTGCTTGTAAAAATATATATCTAATAATTTAACATATAGTAATAATCATGCATAACACATAAGGTATATTATTTTAACTATATTGTATTGTATGTATATATAAAATATATCTATTTCCTTGTAAAAATAAAACCAAAGGGGTACACACACTCACATTCCCCATTCCAGAAACTGTTTTAGTCTCTGCTTCTGAAGGGCAGCAACATTTTAGGCAAATTACTGGGCAGGAGCAGTGCCCTGCCTGTGCTGTTTCACTGAAGAGAAGGAACTGACAGTCACCACTTTCTGAAGGCACCAAAGCAAAGCTGGAAAATGAGAGAACCAGATGTCCCTGTAGGAAGGCTGGGAAATGTTTCAGATAAAGAGGAAAGGGGAGAAAAATAAAATCCCATCTTTAGCCAAAAACAGCCTAGAGGATGGGTTTGGTTTTTGGTTTTTGGGTTCTGTAGGACCAAGAGGCACTGACACAACACTGCACAGCTTTTTCTCCCCTCTTCAGCAGAGGAATTTTGACTGAGCAGATAGTTTGTCAGCATCAAGGGGAAGGATTTGCACTGGCAGGGATTCAGCTGGAAAAGTTGTGGTTACTTTTTCTGCCAGGCCCTGAGCACCCACATTCCCAAAGAGAGTAGAGGTTTGGAAAATAAAATTCAAGCACTCCTAATCCAATTACAATTTTTATTTAAGCACTCCTAATCCAAATTACAATCTAGCACACTCAAATTTGAAGAGCTAGAGAACTTTCTAGCAGCTGTAAATTCCAAGATCATTTCCACAGTAAAAACTGAACGTAAATGGATGTAGGAGGCAGAACTCAGCTTTATCAGCCACCTAAAACTGCACTTTATGGTTTACAGCCACAAGAACATGAGAACGCCAAGTTTCATCTTTTCAAAAAAGGCAACTTCCAGACCTGAATTTTCTTACAGAAGATTTGTGACTGTGAAAGGAAGCAGGAATAACAATCTTTGCAGTTTCACTTTTCTTTTCAAGACTTACTTCACGTGATCTATTTACATACACCCTTGTTGACAGGGCTGCTAAAAGTGCTAATTGCTTTGCCGAACCAGGATCCATTTAAAATAACTTGTTATGGTAGGAAAACCTAAGCACACCTCTTAAAAATCAATTTAGTATCATTTGTAAGACATCAGCACTCAGCTTTAATTTCTTTATGCCATGAGCTGGTTTCATGCGCTTGTTGTGTCTTGTTTGCCACTGCTTTAAGCCCCTCCGGAATTACTTTCCCTTTTTCCTAAACACTCCAGGATCTTCCTCTCGGGTTTGGTTTGGAAAAGAACCTATGTGTTCCTGGTTAATGCACACCCACCTCGTGTTTCTGTACCCTCACAACAGCTCCGAGACACAGAACCAGCCAATTTTTTTTTTTTTACCTTTCTGATACAAACCTCTCCCACTGAGCTGCAGAGATCCAAGACAAGGACCCAGAGGGGAAATGAGGAAGTGGAAAATTTTTCCCCTGGAGCAAAGGGAGAGACCTAGGCAGAGAGCAAGGGAACACCTGCAATAGTCAGGCTGAAGAGCAGCCTGGTGGCACAATCGGAGCACAGAATGTGCAGAATTCCTCCCACATTCCGTGGAGAAAGTTGCCTGGCTCTTTGAGGGAAGCATTGGGAATGCAAGGGAAGGACACGTCAGAGGAGCAGCTTCCTACAGACTACACCCAAAATTGTTGTTTTCTATTTTTTTTTTTCTGTTTATATAGATATAAACCCACTTCCAGAATACTTGAATACAACCTTCCTGTGGCTTCCACTGAAATCAAATCATGAACTTGCACAAGATGAATATCCAAATCCATAACACACCGTGCAAACAGGAGCTTTGGTGGTTGTTCTCAGCTGGAATAAATAAAAAAATATCTCATTCAGCGTGAGAAGTGCCATTTTCTGGTGAACCCAGCCTTGTGTCAACTCCTGTCAGTGACAGCCACTGAGAAGGGCAAGGGATTAAAAGTCACCACGGGACAACTAGGTGCCACTTGATTTTATTTTATTTTATTTTCTTGAAACAGCCTTTGTAGGAAGACACAAGCTCACAGAGGGAAGAGCCGTTTGCCTAATGAGTTCCCAGCCACTGAGACTAAATAAGCTGACTGCTTAAAAACAACTCAGGAGCCACAGTAAAAGATAGAAAATTATTGCTTCCTGTCATGACCAAATATTAAACACAGCACACACCTAATGGCTCTATCACTCCCCAGGGAAGGAGCTTTATGAACAATAAAATCCCAGCAGACTTGCACTGTTTGGACTTAGAAGCCTCATTATGGGTTCACTGATCCAATACAATTTACAAGCTCGATGGACTCCACTTGGAAGAAAAGCCACCAAATGTGGAGCTGTAAGTGGGACGCCCATGGAGACATTAGCATTTATTTGTGAGGAAAAGCAGCAGAGGAGAAGGAGAGAAAAGGGAAAAAACATAATAAGGAGGAAAAAAGGAAGGGCGGCTTGGATGACAGCAGCATATTAAAGATCCAAACCAGGGAGAAAGATGGAAATGTGAATCACAGCTACAGAGGGAAAATGTTGTTCTAGGACACGCTTACACGATCCAGCCTTGGAATACAGGACTTGGGTTCCACTCCTTCGTGTGGAGTGTGCCTTACAACCTGTCTCCTACGTCGTGTTGGGCAAATCATATCAGTTTTTAATAGTTTTAAAATTACATTTCCAACTGATTTGAGCTTCAGATGCGTATTATGCACTTTCAGTCTCAATCTTTTCTTCACAAATATTTGGGGTGATGTCCCAAGCAGGATAAATTGTTCCATACCCCATCTGAAAGCAGGAACACGTTAATTAGGAGAACTTTTTCAGAGCTGAAGCAATCAGTCGAGAGAGGCTGAAACCCTGGGATGTTTACAGGGCAGAAAATATGGGAGACCCCACCAGAAACAGATGGTGAAAGGAACACACGGGGAAGGGATGAAGAGAAACAAAAGGTTCAAAAGGAAAGCAAGAGGCAGTAACTAAAAAGCTTAGGGCAGATGAAGTGACAAGTCCATAAAACCAGGTCTAGACAGAGGCTGAGAGGAGTGCAAAAGTGAGAAGGAAGAGCATTTCAGGTCATAAATACACAGAGGATACTTTCATTAGGATGCAAATACTCTGAAATATTGGCATTTTTATTGATGAGTGCAGATGGAGCCAGGCAAACACAGACCTAAGGAGTGGAGCTGTGGAGATCCCATGTCACACACTGCTGCTCTGCATACCCAGAATTTCTTCTGCACTGTTTCCACAGTGAATTAATCCTCAGCTTCTATTCCCAGAGGTGCTTTAGTCCATGGGAAACTTGTTTTCCATTCCCCTTTCCACTACTACCAACCTCATTGATTCCAATGGCTCCTTACTCTGCTCTCTGTCCTTCTGAGGTCAGCAGCCCCTTAACCCCCTCACTCACTGTTTATGAGCACAAACTGGACCAAATTCTCCCTATTTACAGGAAAAAGCCTCAATTTTCAAAGAAAACTGGATTCTGCAACACCATTCTGTAAATTTGCTCCCAGCTTCACATTGCTCATGCAGGATTTAGCCCAAGCAGCATCAGTGTCTTTATCTCAACTAATCTAACAAGGCTGGAATCCATCCATGCTTGTGTCTAGAGCACCAGTGAAGCTCATCTGATTTATGCAGAACTGCTAAAATCCTTCAGGTCTTGTCTTCATTGGACTTATTTTCTTAAGGCTTCCATGCAACAGTAGCAATAGTCAGATTTTATTTCTTTAAATTATATAATGTGCCCTTCCCTACCCTCAGCCATGTTTCCCTCACATTTTTTCAGATCAGGACGTGAGCTAACTAATCTAGTAATAGATTTAATGGAACTGAAGTGATCAATTTTGGTGGGCACTCCCACACGTGTTCCCTCTAATACATCCCAAAAGGAATCTCTCTGTTTGGTGGGCAGAGATACCCACAGTGACAGCACGCGGCCAGGAGAAAATCTGCACAGATCACTGGTGGAAATAAGGTTTCACCTCTCCCCAGTAATCTGTGCTTGAAAGCAGCAGTGATTTAAATCCATCTCATTTCCTGCTCCATTCCAGAAGCAGCAGAACCTCCAGCCCAAGTAGCAGCAACCAAGAGTCCTGGGGGAGAGAAACTTTAAAAATTGCTCCAAAAGCATCTCCACCGTGACAGCAATGCTCTTGCACATCACCAGAGTATTTCCAGGCATTAATTCTCAGCAAATGTGTCTTTGTGTTATCAGGGAAAAACAGAAAATCACATACATGGTTTATAGTCCAACACAGATCCTGAATGAATGGCTACAAAAATACAGGGACTGTGATGGGGAGAAAGGAGCAGAACCCAGGACTTCCATGGACCAAACCAGTCCATTCTTCATTTTTCCAGCACACTCAAAAAGATTTTTAAGCTTCTTCTGACTCACCAGCTTGCTGGAAAATCTGTTGTCTGTCAACATTAAATGAAAACGATTAAGTGACACAAGCTACTCTCCAGTTTAGTCCATTTGCAAGCTTCAAGTGTTTGCACACACCAAAGATTTCAAGATGTTTTGGACAGCAAACTAGTAAAGAATTTTCTTGTTGTCTAAAAGAGAGGGGAAAAATAAAAAGAAACAAACAAATTAGGCACTAAGAGAGCCACTTGTCAAATGGCTGGGATAGTGCTCTTTAAGTTACTGACTCCCCACAAACATCCAGTCTACTAAAAAATTCATAAAGAGACAGATGGCACAACAGCAGCTCTTTGCAGGAGAGCAGGGCTTAGCAGTGAACAAAGGACTTTGACTCCCTAGGACAAGGGGAGAGATCATTGTAGATTTTGGGGGCTTGGAAGGGGGGACCGGGGCACACAGAGAGCTGGGAAGAGCTCCTGGTTTCACCCCACAGCACCAACAGATCCCAGACATTCATTTTGCCTTGGCAGACTCACGAGGGCCACGGAGAGCAGGGCAGAACAGGAACAGTCAAACTCTGCCGTGCAGATTCAATCCTCCTGGCAGCAGGAATGGGAAAAATAAACCAAAAAAAAAACCCTACTCAGGGATCTGAAACCACTTGGCACAGCAAGTTAGTTGATAATGCTTTGTATTAAGAGGGAAACTGAGGCACAGACTTATGTCCCTTAAGATGACAAGGAAACCCTGGTTCAGTGGGAATTTAATCCAGGCCTCTCTAGTCTTGATGCTTTGCCTCTGAGCATGAGGAAATATCCTTGTGTTACCCAGAGGGTTTTGGGATCACCCCAAAAGGGAAGTGTAAGGGATACAATCCTTTTTATATGGCTGAGATAAGGAGAAAAGGAAGAAAAAAAAAAGAAAAGAAAGAAAAAAAGGAAAAGAAACCGAAGTCTGCACTTCTTTGAAGTTAAATCCTTCCAAATGAAAATTCATCTGCGTGTTCTCTTGCATTTTTTTAGGGAGAAGGAAGTGGAGAGGGAGGGACGCACGCACACAGAGAAGATGTAAAGCCCAACCCCATTAACCCTGAAGTGAGTTTTAGCACCCGTGGGACGTGCAAGGCAGCCAGGGAGAGCTCAGCCCTCTGGCCCTGCAGCAGGGAGGGCAGGGGACCAGCAGGGCTGGAAACTTCCATCCCTGCACCTCAGTTCCACAGGAGGGGTTGGACCCTCACAGCACAGGGATGTAACCCAGGCTCTTCTGCTCCTTCCTAGAGAGGCTGACGAGTTGCCAGCTGCGTTCAGGCCGTGGGCTGATGGGGGTTTTTTGTTAAATAATACCTAAAAAAGCCTCAAGTTTGCTTTTGCAGCCGATTGATGCTGCCCTTCAGCAGCCACCCAAAGCAGTGTGCCCCCGCCAGAGACACTGGACAACTGACAGAGACACTGATCTCCATCCCAACAGGGCTGACACATCCCCTCCATTCCTGCCCCAGAAACAATCACAAGAAATACATTCAGAAAATGTACAGCACGCACCAGACTCTTCGCAGGACAATTAGGAAGAGTTGAGGAGAAGTAGTTTAGTTAAAAGTAGAAGGGGTTGGAGCCGGTATCCCAGATTCTGAAAGAACCTGAGGTAAAGGATCTCGTTCCATGAGCCCAAAGGGAGCAGAGGACCTTGGAGGCAGCAGCTACAAACAGCACAGGGTTTGTTCTCCTGGGTTTTTGTGCTGTTCCAAGGAGTTTCCCTCTTAGGAACAAAAAAATTCTGTCCCACCCTAGTGATGCTGCATTTTAATTTGAATTAAGATGCTTTGTTTGAATGACATAAAACTAGTATTGGCTGCTTAAGAGGCTTCATTTGAATTATATGTAGATTTCTTTGGACTGTTTCTCTCTGTTAGAAAAGAATAAAGGGGGGGGGGAGGTAAAAAACAAAAAAAAGGGATAATTTTCAACTAAAATAGTCACACCAATTCTTCCCTGTACCACAGAGGCTTAAATTAAACCACAGCTTCAGTACACTCAGTAAAGCATTAAGAGTAACAAGTACACAAAACAACCTCCTCTAAAGAACTCAAAACTTCAAAGAAAATTTTAAAAATCAAAATATCTTTGCTACTTGATGACTTTGTATCCAAAACTACACAACTCACCTACAGTGAGAGACAAAATCTGCAGCAAAGTGATTAATTAAATTAATTTGCATCTTACACGACCTCTTAGTCCCAACACCAAGTTTCTTTTTATTTGCATAAGCAGTGTAAGAAAGGCAATAAACTGAGTAATTCTACGCAGGTGTAACAAAATAGAGTTTTCAGTTGCAAGTGCCATCCTCAAAGGAATGAGCTTCCACCGTTCCATCCCAAAGTCCCTCAGGCCCTGCCCTTCACACCCCTGTGTGTAATTCCCATAAAGGAAACATGAAGTTCACTCCAGTTTCAAGGAGCTACCAAGAACATCAAGAACCACCACATCAGCCACGAGGGAGGGGGAAAAAAAGAAGATAATATTTGCATTTTTGATGTCTCTTAAACCAACCAACTCCACAGATATCAACTTCAAAATGCAAGTAGAAATCCAGGATGAATCCACCACAGGAACACACCAGAGCCAACTTAACTCTGGCTAATTCTGGTTGTGCACACAAAGTTAAAGCTTGCTAGGACATTTTGAGAACTGGTTATGGCTCATGTTGTCCGAAACCTTGGAATACATGAGCTTCTGGATTAAAAATGCAATCCCAGGTCCTTCCAGCCCCGTGCACGAGGGGAATTCCCAATTTTGGACACCTGTAATTAGCAGCATTGCGTGATCTGAGCAGTATCACTCCTGTTAAATCAGAGGGATCACTCTGGAATCCAATTCTGACCAGAGTTACACTGGAATTCTGGCTCAGAACATCACAGGAACCAAAATATTCCAACGTATCTGGCAGACCTCTGCCAGCAGGAGAGGGCACACACTGAATTTCAGTGGAGAAGTTCCCTTTCGTGTGGAAACGTTCTCATTTCCAAGAGGGAGTGTAAAAATAACTGCAAGGGCCTTCGGATCTAAATCCAGTCCCCAGAGCAAAGGTCACTGCAGAAATGTTTTATTCAGCATCAGAACTTTTGGAATTCTTTCAAGGAGAAGAAAAAGCCCAACAACAACAACAGGGCTGACATTTTTTTCCCACTGAACTATTTCTTCCTTTTTAAACAGGGATACAATCCCCAGGATTTGGTGAGCACCAGTGAATTGCATCTCCCTCCAGTACACAGCAGGTAAAACAGTGGGGAGAGAAACAAATAAAGGGAAAATCACTATAATGACAATGGAGTTTTGGTTGAACTCGACCTTGGGGACATGTACAGTCTCAAATATTCTGGAATTTTATTCCATAGAAATTCGGTTTTACTTTGCCCACAGTGCTTAGACACAGGTCTGTACAACACAAAGGTGTTTTTGCAATTCTCCTCTCTCCATTTTCCTTTTTTCCTTTTTCCAAAGACACAAGACAATGTTACAGCTGGGTTGGTACGTGGCAGATTTTTACATTTACCGAAGGGAAAAACACCTGTATTTCAATCACTACTTGAAGAAAACCTGTAGTTCATTTCAAATTAACAGCAACCCACCACAAAGACATCACTGAGCTGAAAATATCACGTATTTATTGACTCACATGGTTGCAAGGTGCACTTCGGAAATTAAATTCCACCCCTGCCCTAAGCAGAGGTGTTTGCCTTTAAAGAAGCCACAGAAAGACCCCCTAAATAAATCAAAGCACTGTTTCCCAGCTTGTCCAGAGCACACAGGACTCTCCTTGCTTGAAAGACAATAAAAAGTTACCCCCACAGGGTATATTTTAGGGGAAGTGGAGTGTGCAGTTAAACTCCTGAGCTGTTGTGCTTTGGTGCTGTGGAGGAGCACGAGGATGACAGACAAGCCCAGGATTCTTCTGGGCACAGACAGGCCCAGCACAACTCTGTTACTTTATTTGCATTACGTGTGTTAATGGAGATGTAGCACACAGGATTATCCCTCAGTCCTCAGGCCCTGTTTCACTGGGTGGAGCAGAAATAACTGTGCAGGAATTACTGCCAGAAGGAGGAGCCACTCTCTTGATGCTGCACCATCAGTTAGTGGTAGGGAAAAAAAATAAATAAATAAAATTTAGCTTTGAGTTTTGCTTCTTTCACCAAGCCAAGCCTCCTCCACACAGCAGGGCAGAGCTGGGATAAAGGCTTCTCTCTGGTGCCTAAATCTGATTTAGTGACTGCCTTTAACACTGACCCCTTATTTGTTTCTGTGCAGAGTTCGCCTGGAATGGAGAGACACACACAAAGAAAAGGAAGAACCAACACACAAAAAGGAACTGCCAGACTGAACCTGGAGGATGCTTCCATGCCAAGAGAATGCCTATTGCTGTTATCAGGGCAGTCAGGAAACAAGTTCTGGGCTCAGAACAAATTAGGAGAGGTCTAGACAAAGTTAGAAGAGGTCTTAGAGCAAAATAGAAAAGGTTGGGACTCGCTGACAGCAGGTGACTTGTGCTGCACATTTTACACACAGATGTTACAAAGAAAAACCCCTGTTCTTTCACATCATTTTCATTTCATTTTACATCAGCACATCCCAAAGTCCCCCAGGGAGCATGAGACTTCACATGAGGATAGGCAGCTGGCCCAGGATTACAAATTCAGCCAGGGTAGGAACTGCCCCTGTCAAGGTCTCAATCCAGGGGCAAATCCAGGGCCTTCCATCCCAAGCAGCTTCCCAGAAAATTCAGACTTCAGGCTGGAAAGTTCCCAAATGCACATTCATACAAGCATCAACACAGCCAAAAATAAGCTCAAAATTTCATAGGAAAGGTCAAGATGGCACATCCAGGATTTCTGCTCCCCAAAGAGCCCATTTCACTGCCACTTCCAGCTCTGGCCGCAGCCACGACTTGTGAGCACAGAATCAAAAGGGAAAACCATGGGGTAAAGGGACAGGGAGGGCCCATCATCTCATCAGAGTTCCAAAATTATTTAGATTAACTCCGTGACAGGAAAAAAAAAAAAATTAAGGACATTATTGCAGATCTTTATTCAAACCAGCTTTACTGCTCTGAGTGCCAAAACAACTCCATGAGAAACACAATGACAAATAAAGATTATTAGAAAGGGGATAGAACAGGCCAGACACAGACAGGCATAAAAACTGGCTCTAAAATCAATCCACTCCAGCATCAGCTCTCTCACAGCATCTGCTGCAGGGAAAATGAACCCTTTAACAGTTACTACAGAATAATCTGGGGGAAAATATTTTCTTCCTGGCTTTTCCTTATTTACTGTTCCACTTCTGGAGCCCTTGAATGTGTGCTCCTTTCTGAAGCAGCTCTGCCTGGTTTTATTTTCCCTTTATGAGCCTTGCTGAACTCCAGATTTCAAACTCTTCCATGTCAGTGAGTTCCAGGAGGAAGTTTTCTAAGCTCCCCCAAATACACACAATTGTTACAGTGCCACTTCATGGTTTAAGAAACTGCTGCTCTCCTAGTTTATATTATTGACCTTAAAACTAGCAAAATAACCTAAACCTGGAGCTGAAACTGAGTAATACACAAAGCTGTTCAATATAAAATTGCTCACAATCCCCAAGTTGTCAGATTTAATGTTGCATTTTTCCCTTTTTACCTGTCCCTTTCTCCCCACATTTCTATGAAAATATTGTTATTTTCTTCAAGAAATTTACTGAAGCTTCCAGGTAGCTCAAAGCTTTATCTGTCTCAGCAATCCAATTGGATCCCATTCCTGGTGAGGAGAGAACGTTCCAGGCGCACACGTGGGATATTTGATCACAATAAAAACATAACTTCATTTTAAAAAAGAACCATCAGTTTTTTTCAAGGTCCCTAAAAGGCAGACATTGACAGATAACCAGAGAGAAACAACACCCGATGATTCAAAGTGAAAACAAACAATTTTGGGATGCTTTTGCAGGAAAATGAGGATTCACCTCCTACCTGTCAATGATCACTGGGTCAGATGGAGTCTCATTTCTGTTGCCACAACTTTTCTTCTCACAGCACCGACTGGAGAGGGAAAGAAAACCAAAATTAAAGAACCACTGGGACAGCTGAGAGCAAAGATCCAGCTCAAAGTCTGTCAGAAAACCTTCGGCGCTTGATATATGCCTGGAAGGGTGAAAATTCTGCTTTCCAGCAGGGAATTTGGTGCCTAAATCCTGACTGGTTCCAGCTGGAGTTTGGCACTTGGCTCCCTGTAATCCATTCTGAATTACCCAGCCAAAAATGAACAGCAATATGGCCACACTTGAGACTGAGGTGATATTTATAAAGGTCTAATAAGTGATTAACAGATGTCATAATGTCATTAGTGTCATAATGTCACTACAGGCAGGACCAAGTGGGTTATGTGGGGTTAAAAGTCCATCAAAAGGTGTTAGGACTGACTATGAGCAATGTAATGGTTTTGGATAGTGCAAAAATATTTTTTTAAATATTACTTTATTTTTTATTTTGAAATATCTGAGGTCTTTACGGGATACAGCATTCTGTGAAAAGCCAGAAACTGAACGTACTTGGATCCTATAAAGGACCTGAAGAGATGTTTTTCAGGTTGGCTTTTACAATCCTTTTGCAATTGTTTCAGTGAAAAACCCTTAGTTTTAATACACATGCAGTTCATACACATTCAACGATAATATTAATTATAATAAATAATTTTAAAAACCCCAAAAATCACGAGACAGTTCACTCTTTTATTTCCATTGATATAATCAGTGACACGATTAGCACACACAGCAGCTAAGTACCAGGAGTTTAACAGACTTTAAAAACAGTCCTTGCTCTGAAAGCCTCACTTTTAATAATCTGAAGCTTAAACTGTTAAAAAGCTCAGGATTTTTTTTTTTTCCCAGTCAAAGCCAACATGGGACCAGGAAGATGGAGGCACCCAAAGGTTTAAAGTCTCTATCAGACTCAAAAGTCACCAGGCCAGATGCCCTTCCAGAAGATGTTTTCCACATTCTGCAGAGGATTCTGTTCAAATCTACACGTATGGGACGTAGAAATTCTGGTGAATTTTGTACTACAGGGGGCTGGATACGTTTGCAAAATTCTCAAGCATTCTGAATATCAGAGTTTTCCAACTGAGGAGGCATTCTAAGCAGAATAAAATAAAAATACTTTTCCTTTTAAATTTAAAAGTAAATACATAAATATTAAAAGGATAAATAAAATAATTCATTGAAGGCAGAATAAAATATTAAAGTGAGGATTTTTTTTTTCTTGATATGCCTAATATTCAATTTGAAATGCCTAAAATGAGCATTTAGATTTTAAAAAAAGCCTCTTCAGCTATGAAAAATCCCAACATTTCCTCCGGTTTCCAGTAAGTTCCAGTTCTGGGGCTGGAATTGCCCAGCCAGATGAGCTGGAAGGAACAGTTCTATTTGAAGAGCAGCTCTAACTGTTTCAACATTCCTACATTCCCCTTGCCTCAAACCTGCACTTATTCATCAATGCTACTCCTTTTAAAATAAAAGGATACGCTAAATATTTAAAAATCCCTGGGGCAGCCCCTGTAGCTGCTGTAAATTGTCATGGCTCCATCAACTTCAGTGCAGCTCTGGTAATTCACACCAGCGAATCCACCAGCGCCAGAACATCACCCTCCCTCCTTCTCCCAACTTTATTTCAAGTGCATCTTTTATTGATTTCACTGCTTAATCAGTGTTTAGAAAGAATTGAGTGGTTTTAGACCGGGAGTCAAGATGGGAGATGCTTTCTAAAGGAGAAAATTATAATAAACTCCCCCCAAAAAGCAGAAAATCCTCTCAAAGAAACACAAATTTGGGATGTGCTTTGACATGTCCAGTATAGGAACACATGGAAAATAACAATTGGAATAAAACCTTTGCTGCTATACAGACCATTATAATAGAGAAAAAAAAAAAATTTAAAAAAAAAAAAAAGAGCCCAGTTTTCTGTAGGGATCCCAGAGATGGTGCCACATCTTGGCAGAGTGTTTTAGTGTGAGATTGAGCACAGTGTGGCTGGATCCAGAAACAAGTGCATCTTGGTTTGTTTCTATTTCCACAATTATTCCAGTTCTGAACTTTGTATTTGTAATATTCAAATCTTTTCCCTCTAAAACTGTGGCTTCCAGCTCAAGTTGTCCAAATATTTTAGTGATATCTACATTCCTATCACAGTTGGGGAAAGATCTTTGTAAGTGATAGACTTTTCTTCCCTTTGACCATGGTATTTTCTGTACTCAAAAATATTAAAAAAAAAAAAAAGAGGGAAAAGAGCCACTTCCAGTGAAGGACTTGTTTGCACATAAATCAGAGTGGACTGAGGATGCTTCAGCTCAACATTTTAGCAAAAATACCTCTTAAATCTTTAAATCCCCATTTCCCAGTGGTTCACCCCATATCCCAGCAGTAACATTGCCACTTGCCTGGTTTCACAAGCACTGTCTGTAACTGAACTGACTGGTACCAATTTCAGTCCAAGATAAAATCCCCAGACTGGTGGTCTGCTGGAAGGATCGAGCCTTCAAAATTCTCTTCAAGCAAATTATTGGCATGACTTCACCGATATTTACATTTCTGCTACAGTGTTGGGCTAGGAACACACCTTTAGAGATGCTCATTCACTTAAGATGATTTTTTATATGTCTTGGTTTTATACCTTCCCCTCTAATTAGACCTACTTGGGGAAAATTGTGGTTTATGTTAAGAATGTTCCCGAAAAAAATGAAAACCAAACTCAGAAAGCTCCCAGAAATAACCCCAGCCCTACAAACTGAGGCCAGAAACCTCATGCCAAAGCCAAAATTTGATTTCTTTTCCCCCCCCTTCATACTTGACCAAAATGATTTTAAAATCCATCCCTCAACTTCCCTCCCCTCACCACCCCCCAACACCAAAATTTAAAAAAAAAAAAAAAAAAATTAAAATCTGTCTCTAATTTCAAACTCAAATAAGCTCACAGCATGGTGGCCTTTGTTTTGTTTTCTTCTGCCCAACTCCTCCCTGCAATTGCATAACAAAAGTGTCTAAATTCACACCATCTGGCCGATAAAGACACGGGCCCCAGTGGCCGCCTGGCCCAGCTGATTAGAGCTCCCGTCTAGCCTGAGCCTTGTGGCGAAAGTCACAGCTGTGGGGCTCGCTCCACTCAATACAACTCTGTTATTAGCCAGCTGTAGACCCTGAGACTACTTCTGTTCGAATTATAATACCTTTTAACCCTCTGAGCATTGAGGGCGGAGGGGGTTGCTGGCAGCAGCATAACAACGAGTTTCCTCTTAGTGGATAATTGGAAGAAAAGGAAGAAGATGGGGAGAGGAGGGGAAGGGGGGGGAAGAAGAAGTTATTCCAGGAGAGGAGGGTGTTTTACCTTGATTTCCAGCCCTGGGGATTGTGTTATTCCACACAAACCCACCTAATATGAGTTGTTCCTATCGGGCCATAAGAAGCCAAATGGGGGGGAATAAAAAAAAATCCGATTGGAAATGAATAAATGGAGCCTCGCGCTGGAAGCACTGAAAGCACTAATTATTGAGAGCTGAACTTTCAATGGCTATGACAGATTGGTGCAGCCGTATCAATATTTAGACAACTTTCCTGCTAAGCAGACATCTGTCACTGTCTGAGGGAGAGACGGGCACTTTCGGAGGTGCAGCAAAAAATGACTCCATGTGCAGTTCCCTACAGAAAAATCCCCCCCAAAAAACCCTACCTTCAACTAGAAAGGATTGGAAGAGGAGCAGAATGACAGACAGACCCTTCTTGTTTTCCTTTTCAAAAGCAGTAGGCATCAATTTCGACAGCAGAGTGGGTACAGTGCATTAAAATTTTATATACTGTTCCTAATGCAAACTAAACTAAGAGCTTTAAAAATTGATGCTGCCACTTAAGCAGCACACAATGAGGAAGATTTGATTATTGTACTTAAAAGAAATAAAATAAAATGTCAAGTTTAACTAGAGTTGGAGCCATTCCCCTGGCATTATTCAAAGTGATGTGTGTAATGCCTCTTCAGAATACGCAGCATCCTGCTCAGAGATACTGCAGGAAAACACGACATTTAAAATCAAATGTCTTCATTAGGTTACAGAGCACTTTTGATTCCCCTCACTAATCTGTGTTTTACACGGGAAGGATGTCCCCGAGTTGTAATTCTTCCTTGGTTAATCTATCCAGCAGCAGAGCTGAGAATAATCAGAATAATGGCTTAGATTTGTGTAACACTACCTTAAATCAAGCGCAGAGGAGGTTTGCAGACATCACTGGACAGACATTTCTGCAGCTCAGAAATATCAAACCTGAGCAGATCATTTGATACCATAAAGGCAGGGAAAGGAAGCAAGGGAAAAGCCCAAATTAATTTTAAAACAAACAAGTCCATTTTGGTGAGAAGGTGCTGAAATACTTCCAAACCAGAACTGTGCTCTGTGCAGGGAGAGCGGACACAAGAAATGGGCTCGCTGCTGTCCTGGGTGACACAAATAACCCTTAGGGTTCTCACAAACCACAACCCCAAATTGCACAAGAAATCAGATTTTTCTTCTCTAATTTCCACCGGGCTATAGTGAAACCTCCCAACAACATGGGTGCATATACATACACGTATATAATTATATACACGAGTCCTAGGTGTGCCAGAAAGTCACTTCTACACCTTTGATCTTTGCCACTACATCAGCAGGTCCTTGTAAAGCCCACCCAATACATTCCTCATAAGTGATATACATTGTGCTTGGCCATAAATATGGAAATCCTGGTCAAAAGCTCATCTCTTTAATTAATGAGAGCTACACACAGCGGAGAAACAATGCGTTTGTTTCAAACTGAATACCCGATTCATGTTATGTTAAAAAGTAATGGAATCGTTGACATAATTAAGTATTGGAACTAAGACTTCCCCTTGATGAAAATTCTGTCCAAATAAGCTTCTCTCGCTGCTACATTAACTTAAAGGGGTTCTTTAATTTAAAAAAAAATAAATAAATAAAATAAAACAATCAAGTAGCAAGCTGAGCTGTTAAAAGAAGCAACATAGAGTCCAACAGCTTAACCCTTTCCCGCTGATACAATAAATCACAAACTGTGCTTAATAAAGGTCACCAATGGGTTTTGCCTCTCGTTTTATGAGCATTCTATGCACGCTTTAGCACATTTAAATGTAAGAACATTGACTGTTTGCATTATTATATGTATTGAAAAAAAAATTAATTAATTACCCAAGAACAGGGAAAGTAATAAGTTACCATGGGAGCACGACGTACATATATAAGGTACATGTAAGTTCAGACTTATACAAAAGTTATTAAAAACATCCTCAACTCCTTTCACCCTCGTAATGTATAAATTTACATGCTAAAAATAGTGCTTTTTTTTGTTTGTTTCCTTTTCATTAAAAAGTAGAAGGCCCCTAAATATTGTTCACATGTGTAGAAAGAAAGGGTTTGAGAGTTTTTTCTTTTGGGATAGAACTGCCCAAAATTAAAGAACAATAATGATGCCTCTTTAATTAAGAAAATTAAAGTATTTCACCAAAGGAAATTACGTGAGGGACATCTTGCAGTTTCCAGGTGAAAATGTATAAGCTAAACTGCTCATTCTCATAAGGTGAACAGAAATTTTATGAGCAATAATCATATTAAAGTCTTGATTTCAACAACACATGCAAAGGACCACTTTAAATAAAAATAGTGCAGCTGTGGTTGCTGAATCTCCTACAGGAAAAATAAATTGCAAAAAAATAGAAA
>VWZN01011326.1:235264-249851 GCA_013396955.1 Regulus satrapa
ACGGCCATGGGGTACGGCCATGGTACGGCCATGGGGTACGGCCATGGGGTACGGCCATGGGTCACGGCCATGGGGTACGGCCATGGTACGGCCATGGAGTACGGCCATGGGGTACGGCCATGGGGTACGGCCATGGGTCACGGCCAGGGCCCGGCAGCCTCAGGGCCAGCGGGGCTGCCCCAGCCCGCACAGAGCGCGCTGAAAGCCGGGGGGCACCGGAGCGGGAGGAGCGCGCCCGTCCTGGGACGGCCGGAGGCGGGCACGGAGCCGCGGGTCCATCCAGCGCCCCGGCAGCCTCAGCCCGAGCTGTCCTGGCCCGGAGCAGCCCCTGGGCTAAAAGCAGAGGGCTCTGTCCATCCCGCTGGCCAAAGCCGCCGCACGGGTAGTGGCCGCTTGGCTCTCAGGCGCGGTGTTTTAAATGAAGAAATTGCTCAGAGGGAGAGAAATGGGGCTGGGGGAGAGCAGAAGACGCCTGCAGGGCAAGAGCCAGCCCAAGACTGCCAGGCACCCAGGAGACCCCAAAGTAACACCCTGAGAGCTGTCAAGTCTCACCTTAAAACTTTTTATAACATCCCATGTAGGCAACATTTCCCATTAAAGGAAACCAGAGCTCTTCCGAGCCTGGCCCGCAGTGACCTGGGACCGTACCTACGTCTGCATTTATTTGAGTTTATTTTTTTTTAAACCGCTCTGCCTTGGCGATATTTTCCTCCTGGCCCTTTTGTATTCTGATCCGTGTATAGATCTGCCTCTGAAATCTATATAACCCCAACGCGAAAACAGATTTCAAGACAATGAATGCAAATCTGTGCTCAGAGACCATCTGCCAGATGAGGGAATCAGATGTTCGGTAGTTAAAGGCACAGCGCAAGGATTCAAGGATTTCCTTGACTCATTATGTGCAGCTCCTCTCTTTAACCTGCTTGATTTTTTATTTTTTTTTAATGGGATAGAACTGTAATTTCCATTTCAGAATAAATCCGAACTCCTTCCATCCACGTTCAGACACAATTCAAAAAGCCACCGATTAAATATTAGTTTATTTTCACAGAGTTTCACATAATTCTCTCCAAAAGGAACCTCAAATTAAAATCTTCCCATAAAACTTTCATAAAAAAATGTATCCTTAATTCAGGCACGATTGAGGGCAAAGCCGGGATTCAGATTTATTCTGTCTACACAAGTGACAGACATGGTATTGGATGAACTAATACATCTCACCCAATCTTTGTTCAAGGAAATTTGCCATGCTAACCCACCTCCCCAAATTGATAAATATGCAGGAAGCGATTTTGCCAGGTTAGCAAAAGGAGAGGCTGGCGTTATTTTAACATTAGAGAAAAGCAGCAGCAGTTTGATGGAGCTATAGGGTGGAGGCCAATCTTTCAAGATGTGATCTTAGCATCCCTGAGATGCAATTTCTCTGTACTAAAAGGACAAGATATTAAAAGAAAAACAAAACAAACAAAAAAACTTTAAAAACTGAGAAACCAGAGCATATAAAATAAATATACAGGCGATGAGGTAAGGCATATTAAAGAGGGGGGGGCTGTTTACCATTCTGCAATAGGCGTGGGTACATTTCCTCGGATAAAGGCCCCGTCTTTGTACTAAGATAATTTCTGGCAATGCCATTCAGACCGTTCCTCCGTTTGTTCCCAAACCCGGAGCAGAGGCGGGAGGGAAGGGGGCGGAATTCCCTCTCGCTGTAACCTTGGCCGATGCGTTCACCAGGAGAGAACTCTCCCTTAAGAACCCGAGCCCATCTCCCGGGATCAAGCCGAGCCTTTACCCGCAAGGTCGGGGCCACTCTCTCAGCCCCGGGCCGGGGCTCCAGCCGCGCCTGGAACAAAAGGGACTCGTGTGCCGTGGCCCCGGGGGACCCCGCTTTTAGGGATGCGTGGCGGGTCAGAGGGCAGCGCCGCAGGTCAGGGGAGATGCGCTCCCTTCTCCCCCAAACAGCTGCCACCAGAATTCGGCACTCGAGGCACAGATGCAGCGAGCATCGTCCCCTCCCGGCCCCGTGGGAGCTGTGGCCGTGGGGTGCCCCCTCCCCACCAGCGCGGGGGGTTTGGGGAACGGCGGAGGAGCTGCAGCGCTTTCGGGGGCAGAATTCGCTTCTTCTCCAACCAAGTTTCTCGCCTTTAAGATGTGCTGCAAAAGCACACGAGTCCTTCGAATACTTCTGAAATTACAGACTCCTACTCTAGATCCCCCATTTCAAGCCCAAACTGTATTTAAATGAAGGGAAAAGCCCGTCCCTCAGACTCTTCTGATGCAAATTCGCTCAGAAAAAAAGAAAAACAAAAAAAAAAACCAAAAAAAAACCAAAAAAAAACCCCAACAACAAACCACCCCAGCGTTTATACCCGTGCGGCGGCCGATAAATCTGTATTTGCACTTTCGAGGTTTCCGCAGTTCGGCTCGAGGAGTCGGATCCACCGGCAGGTAACGGCACCGCGCAACTCCGGCAGGGGAAAAAAATAAACCCCACAAGAACCTTCCATAGCCCGGGAAAAGCGAGGGGAGCCTCCAGCAGCGCATCCGCCGTGCCAGCAGTTATAGAAATTACAGACACTAACGGGAGCCGAAGGTTTGGGAAGGGGTTCCGGAGCCAAGAGGAGCCGGGAGCGGCTCCGACTCCGCGGTTCTCCAGGTGGAAGGAGGGGAAGGGGACGGACACTCCCCGCATGCCCCGGCTCCTTCCCGGCCGCCCGCAATCCCCAGAGAGTTCTATCCCGCGGGTTTCATTCTGCGAATCGCTTCGAGAGATCTTCTCCTTCGGAGTAAAAGAGAAATGATGGGGGGGGGATGTGAAGGAGGGAGGGTGGAAAGCAACTGGTTCGGCGAGTGCTGATCATTTCCTTCTGGAGGAAGAGTTATTCCCTTCCAGAGTGCCGCACTCGTTTCCACATGCCGGGGTCAAAATGACAGGTGAGGCAGATTTGACGTGGTGAAGAGAGATGCTCGTCTTTGTTAGCGGGTTTTTAACAGCGTCGTTTCACACACCGGAGTCAACTTTCACCCTTCGGCACATCTCAGCAACTCTCAGCAGGGAGAAAGGTGGGCGGAAGATTATATTTAACCCATTTAAAAGCATAAGCTTAAACTACTAGTGTTTCCTCTCACGTTTAAGGGGAGAATGTCAGGGGGGGGAAAAGTTAAAGTGAGCCTAAAAGCGACACTTCGAAGGAAACATTTAATTCTTGTTCCTGTTCATTTGTGAGAATTCACCAACCTTCAGGTGCCCTAACAGAACGATTTGCAGGTTAAAACTCTCAGCGTCAGAATGGAGAAGGACAATCACATGTTTCCCTCTTTATCCACTAATCTCACTGGAAGGTTCATTTTTCCAGTACACCTGTACCAGAAAAATAAATGTGCCTTTTAGAACGTTTCCTTACGCTGGTAACAGCTTCAAGTTCTGAGTCATGCGTTCAAGCGCACATTAATCGCACTTTTGGCAAATTAGTAACGGTATTCAACAAACAAAGTAGTCCCCAAAAATAACTTTCAAGAGCCGAGCATCAGCATGAACAAAATATTCACTTGCACGGGATAGCTTGCGATAGAAATGTGGCCACAAAAGCCAGGAGCAGGCTGAGCCCCGAGCTGTGGGATGAGGAGTGTGAGGGGGGCAGGCAGAGCACGGTGTACACAACTGGACTAGAAAACTGCTCCAACCGATGCAAGACTACTCTGGATTTACAAGACTCTCGATTTAACTGAAATAAAAACATATGTAAAGAAGGAAAAAAAAAAACCAACTTCTTAACACGGTTTTAACAGGGTGTACAGCAGTTTAGGTGGGTGCAACTAAATCCTGAAAGCAGCTTGAGTTCTTAACTGCAAAAACAGCAAAAGAGGGTTTAAAGCACAGCAGTGCTTTCAGTTATATTAATTATAAACCTGGTTTTATACAATCAACATCTTTCTCAGAAGAGAACTCTCAGTCTGATTGCTGGAAAAAGTTGAACCCCCAAGTATAAAACAAGAGATCCTCGTCACAACCCTTCCAACGCCATCAGTAAATAACCAGGGGTTCATAGCTGCACCATTGTGAGCCCTACCTGGTCTCTGCCTCCTCCTCTCCCCCTTCCCTCTGGCACCATAAAGGCAGCATTTACTGGAGGCAGCTCTCCATGCTCATCAGCCTCACAAACCGCCCGTTTCCACGGATCGCGTTTATAAGCAGCGAACAAAGAAAGGAATGCTTTCAAACTTTCAAATGCATTAGTAAACATCTAATAACTTCCCCACTTCATCTTTCCCCAAAGCGAGAAAGCACTGTATCCATCAGATCCACTTCTGAGTCTCCTGCTCATTCCAATAAGTAGGTGTTTTTCTTTTCACTAGAACAGAAAAACACATCTGCTACATTTTATATCCAACTTTTTTTTTTTTTTTTTCTTTTAAAAGATACTTTTACTGCCTTTTGCCTAGCATAGCTTTTGGAACACGTTAGCAAATAATATTTTACCATGGGGAGTGTGTGTTCCATTTTATTTTATAATGCAGATTTGAGGAGCCGTAGCACTGAAGTTTGTTTTTGTAACCACATGGAGGTTTGAAGCAACAACCACACTCAGTAAAAATACTTGAAGGGAGTGTATATTTGTGCTGGGATCCTCTCCCTCATTTTGCACTTTATGGAAAGCAATCAAAATCAACTTCTCAATATGCTTTTGTATATAAACTATCTGAAATATTCACTAGGAAGGAGTTCAGGTTATCACAGCCTTTCTAGTTTCAGGTGTGTGCTCAGGATCCAACCCCAGCTGTCAAACAGTCTCCACAAGGAACTGGATGAATGCAGACACAACAGAGATCAGATTTCAATTAGTTCATTAACGTATGAACAAAATAAAAGCGGTCCTCAGAATTGCAAACACTGTTACACTGGCACTTAACCCACTCTAAGTCACTCAAGTGGTCTTACAAGAATTACTTGACCACACAGACATGTTTAACATCATGCCCCAACACCTGCACAGTGAGGGCCTAATTTTTTATTTCTTGACTCAACTGAATGCAGCTCTGCCTTAAACAGGTGTCTCACTTTAATTACATGAACAGTCACTCTCAAGCGATGCCACAGGAACACTCAGCCAGCTCAAAAGTCAGCAAACATTCAGCAACTCACTAGACAAAAACTCTTCTTTTAAGAAGTGTTTAAAAAGATAAGGATCACAGAGTTCTGTAGTTCTTCCATCAAGTACAACCTAACATTTAAACTAGAACACTCCTGAGTGACAGAGATATAAAACAGGTACTAGAGCAGGAATTTGCAAATTGTGTTTAATTCTAAGTTTTGCTCCGGATTGATAGACAAGACAGGGCACATTAGAAGTAGGAAAATCACTTGGATGGTCAATAATCATAACTCCCACCTCTTCCTGTGCCTTCTTTTAAAGCATCTGGAAATAGAAGCTAAAATAAAATATACAGACCAAAAAAAATTAATCTAATCTGACTATCCCTACATTCTTTCCATAAGGCAAGAAAGAGGCTTTAAAAAGCCCAATACTCTACAATTAGAGCTGTACAGCCTTGGAGGGACAGCTCAGCTCCTCTTTGAAGCACATTAAACAAAGAAACTTCCAGTTATTTTATGGAACAGAACTATTAACACACCTCGCTCCAGAAAGCCAGCAGGATTTCCACTTCAGTACACCGTACTCCAAAAGCTGCCAACTGACACATCCAGATTTTGATACAGAGATTTGCACCTGTATCAGGAACAGGGAAGCTCGTTTTATATGACACCAGCTCCTCTCATCAGATCCTTCCATGTTTACTTCTCATAACCAGTAAAACTGCCAAAAACAAACGCTAAAAAATTTAAATCATCAGGATCTAGGTTAGTCTAAACATTATCTTCCAGGAAGTAAGAAATCTTCCCAGAGTTTTAGGCCTTCTGCACTATTTAATTACAGTTTACTATTTGAACTGTTTCTTTCCTCACTGATTTTAACAGGCTAAACAGCAACGCTTTGGAAGTTTCTCACACCTAAATGGTTCTGATACTTCAAAGGATTTGATCAGCCTGGTTGTAAAGCATCACATTTTCATCAGTTAGGTGAGTAAAAATAAATATATTTTACTAAATAATCTGATACTATTTCTGTATTTCAAGAGAAAGCTCTGCTTGCTAGACAGAAATGGCTACAGAAATATCTTCAAATGAAATCTGCAGCTTGTTCTTACCAGGACTGATCTTGCTGCAGACTGTGAATGGAAGAAAGGAAATTATATGCCATATGCTTCAACATATTCCAGCCTTCAGATGCTCTGAACACATGCTCTTGAAAACGACAGAGGGTGTTTTCCTTCCCTAAAGCCAAAGAATGCATGTGGACCACAAAGCTGTGTCTGCTCAGGGGGCCCTGAAACCCTCTGAACTTGCTTTTCTGTTTGGTTGTCACTGATGTCCTGTGGACTTGGAACCAGTCAAGGTTATTCTCTTGTCTTCAGCATCCATCCTCCTGAGGATGGACCAGCAGAGTGCTCAGCGAGCATTGCTATGGACGGACCGAGCAATTTGCTTGGTCAAATGCGTGTCACACATCTTCAGACAAATCACAAGCCCTTAAGGCTTTCTATCTGCTCTCTGCCTCCACTGATACCTCACTCTGGAGGCCAAAACCACGGAATTAGGGCGCTTGCAACTGACTTTGTGCTTTTATACCATGCTGGTACCCAAGGTCTAACCCAGATGAGATAAAGCTCCTCCACTACGCTCACAATCCAAACTTTAGAAGGAACAGTGAGGATGGAGCAGAGGCACAGGAGGAGAAAACACAACCTCAGAACACTTAGGATGACATCAAATCATTAGTAAGCAACTAAAGGACTCGCTGCTCATTGCCTTTCCCCTTCACTGCAGTCCTGTTTAGTCAGAGCTGTGTCCAAGTACCCTCAGGACAGAAGGAAAGGCGACATCACCCTCCAGGAGTGACAAACCTGGATACGGGCACTGCCCCAGATCCAGAAAGTACCTGATGCTCCAGAGGCTTGAGCCCCAATATTTGATATTTGAGCTACAAAATTAGAGATGCTCATGGGTTGTACTCCAGGATAAAACCCCCAAAACTCTGGATTTTGCCCAGAGCTGTGCACCAGCCCCTGGATTTGCTCTCTGGACCTCGAGGTGAGCAGGCAGTGGGAAGGCCAGGCTTCAAGCACAGCACATGCAGCTTCTGGAGGGAAAAGCCATCCCACAGGATGCTTTATGGCATCGGATTTTTCCTGGTGAAAGAATATGAATAATGTTAATGGTGACCAACCCTCAGGCAATAAAAGGCCTTGGCAGGTATCAAACAGCTCCAAGCTTTGCTTTGGCTCCCTGCCAGTTGCCACAGCCAGCCAGCACTTCCTATTCCAGCCCAGGACCAATGACCACCAAGGAATTACGTGGCCTTACTGGTTTTCAGTGAGAAAACAGAGAGAAAATGTATTATATTTTCATTAAAAAAAAAAAATCTCTCAAAAGCAGAAAGGAAAATTTGTGTTGATAAATTTGTGTCTCACCTGCCCCCATTTTAATATGTATTTCTATTGGATAAGGAAATTGTTATTATTCACATATTCAGCTCCAAAGGCTCCAAACAAGAACATAGGTTGTGTAGCCAATGAAAAAATCCCTACTTTTATTATCATCCTCTGTCCAAACAGCACATGAAGGCTCAAACCAAGAAACCAGAGCTCCCCAGTGCTAAGCTGTTCATTGGAATTATTTGTAAAGGGCTTTAAAGAGAACTCGAATGTGAGAAGAAATAAGACTACGGGATGAAATAAGTAAGAAAGCAGAATTTTTCTGAGAATTATTAGTCCTGCATAGTATTCAGCTTAAGCAGATTTGGTCAAGTGGAAATGACCTGTATTTCAAACCAAAAAAACCCATTCTACCATTTCTACTGATTTTTTTGTTTGTTTGTTTGTTTTGTTTTCTGGGTTTTGGGTTTTTTGGGTTTTTTTTTTTTTTTTGGTTGTTTCTTTTTGGTTTTTTTTTTTTTTTTGTCAGTCAGGATAATCAGCATTACCAATCAGGCAAAATACTTTGTTTTAACTAATAAGTCATATTAAGAAACACTCTAATTTCACATCTCCAAACCATAAAAGAAAGAAGTTCCCTTCAGTGACTAGTCCAGTTTGGGAGATTGCTTTTGGAAGAAGTGACACAGTTAAATTCTTCCTTTTTTCCCTTAGGTCTTCATTTCTTTATTCTTTTTTCCCTGGTTTTGTTGACCACTGTAATTCCAATAAGATTATATAATCAGTGAGAATCCAGTGGGTTGTTCCTTCGTTAAGACCCGAGCTGACAAATCCCATTCCAGTGAACACCGAGCCCTGTTGCTCAGCACCTGCTGCAGGTAAATGCTCCTCTACCCTTCCTGTCCCCTAAAAAGGGGGAACACGGGGAAGTCAGAGTTGCTGCAGGTCAGTGGCAGGGACAGGACTGGATTTTAGGAGCTTCTGAATCCTGGAACAATGGCATCCATGGACATATGCAAGTATATCCCCAGGGCTCAATTACTGGCACATTTGCCACATACCCTGCAAAATAACAACATTGGAGAAGTACCCAAGACAGCCAAAACACAAACATCTGTTTTAGGGAACACAACAGCCTCTGCCTGACCACCAAGGATTGGTTAAACGAGCCAAGGACATTCACTTGGATCGACAGCATCATCTCAAAATTTGAATTTACTGCACTTACAGGTTCTTACAAGGTCATGCTACGCATGGATTTATTATATTTATTAATTATTTATTATATATAATAATTATATATAATTATATATTTGTTTATTATTATATTTATATATTTATTATATTTATTTATAATATAAAATTATGGAATGTAGCTTGCCACNTTTATATTAATATTAATTGATATATTTATTGACATATATAAATTGATATATTTATATTTAAATTGATATATTTATATTGATATATTTATATTTAAATAAAAATATGTTTTATATTATCTATGTATTATCATATCTATTATGTATTATCATATATATATATGATTAATATAATCATATCATTAAAAGTATAACATAGTGTAAAACTTTTCAGAACAAAGCAGATGAATTCTGATCTACATTTTCCCCATACCCAACTACAAAACTCACCTTCAGATCTAGAGAATTCCTAGAAAAGGAAAGAGAGAAGATCACCAGTCTTGTTTGAAACTGCAAAGACTGAAGACTTTGTCAGGCAACTTCCTCCACAGGCACTGAGAGATGCTGCAGGAAGAAGAGGTGAGCTGAAAGGAGATGGTAAACAGGCAGATAAGGAGCAGACTCAAATATTCTAAATGGGATTTCCTTTCCCATAATAATGCTGGCACAAAAGACAAACCTGCAGTTCAAACAGACAGAAATATAAAAAAAAAAAAAAAATTCTATTTCATGCACCATTTACCTGGGCAATGCCACCACCTTGTGGTCTGCACAGCAACTCTCTGNTATAAAATTATGGAATGTAGCTTGCCACTGCAGGTAAAACTTCATCTATTGAGAAAATGTTCTCTCAATTGTTGGAAGGTTTCCACTTCCTCACTGCAAGATGGGAAATACGATTTACAAGCCTTAATAGTTTGCAGAACTCCTGTTTTACACCTGGCCTAATTATCTGGTAAGATAGGAACAAAATATTTGCTCATCCAAGGTGTTTTAACACCTGCACTGACTTTCTGTCCCCAGGATCTTGGGGATTTGATATTTGAGCTACAAAATTAGAGGTGCTCATGAGTTGTACTCCAGGATAAAACCCCCGAATCACTGGATTTTGCCCAGAGCTGTGCACATGAACAACTCATTTGTTGTTCATGGGTTCAACAGGTGAGAATCAGGGAGCCAATGGGCCAGGGAAGTTTCACCCTCAGTTTCAGCAGCAGCAAAGCTGCACTCGGATCCCTGGCCCCTGACTTCACGACACGCTCCAGCCTCGTCCTTTGGCACAGGAAAACCCCAAGCCCCAGATCAAATTTCTCTTGCACTGTGCAGTGTGGGCCAGAAACTTCAAATATCCGGGAGTTCAGAATCTGTGTGCAACTCAAGAAACACAGGTTAGAGGAAGTAAAATGGATATGTCCACGGGTTGAGTGCAAAAGAGCAGCAGTTAGCAGAAAAGCAGACGTCCATTCAGTTTACAGAAGTCAAGCATAAAAATATAAAATCCCAATTCTATTATTTAATTATAGAATATGATTAAATATATATAATATTATATTTAAATTAAAATATTTTTATTTCAATATATTTATATTAACATTATTAATTGATATATTTATTGACATATATAAATTGATATATTTATATTTAAATTGATATATTTATATTGATATATTTATATTTAAATAANGCAGATAAGGAGCAGACTCAAATATTCTAAATGGGATTTCCTTTCCCATAATAATGCTGGCACAAAAGACAAACCTGCAGTTCAAACAGACAGAAATATAAAAAAAAAAAAAAAATTCTATTTCATGCACCATTTACCTGGGCAATGCCACCACCTTGTGGTCTGCACAGCAACTCTCTGCTCCAACCCCAATGCCTTCAACAGGGACTGAACCTAAAGCTGTTAGCTGTTCTCTGTGGAGGGAGCTTTGCCCAAACTCCACTGCTGAACAGCCCTGCCAGTGCGGAATTAATTGATATCCAAACATTTAGCCACTGTTAGTACAAATTAATACCTGTTCTCAAGATGAAATTACATTTCCTCAGCGAGCACAAGAGCTCCTATCCACGTAACCCTGAAAAAAGGCCTTTTTCGTAGTGTTATTCCAGCATAGACTGCTTTTCTCTCTTCTGAACCATATTCTATTGCAACAGGCTTTCCCACCCAAACTTCTCTTTTTCCTTACAGCATCTTGCGGTCAAACTGATCCCCCATAGAGTCTTGCCACCCCCCACTTTGAGCACTGTAAATTCATATTTTGCTTCCCAAGTAACACCTCATAGAAAAAGTTTGCTTGCTCTTTACGTTTAGAGCAGAACCTCAGTATTCTGCCACTATCCTATCATGGATGATCAGTGTGGTCTCTTCTCCAAGGGGATGGAACATTTCCTGCCATATGGCCCAGGCACACACAGGAGAGCGACTCCATAACTGTGGAATGACTTTAGCAGCATTGTGGCAGCACCACAAAAGTCAATCCCCACCACACTGGAATAATGTTGACCTCAAGCCTGATTTCTCCTTGTCACCGCAGCCCGCAATTCAGACATCACCTGGAAAGGTAAGGGAATACTTGGATAGCTGATGGCCTTAGAAAAATCCCCCAAACCCAACAACCAACCTACACAAAACACACACCAATTACTACCCTGGAAGTTAGCAGCAGCCTCTCTGATTAATTTGAAGAAAATCTTTGGGCTGTTAAGGACATGCTGCCTGTTTTCAAGCGTGATCATCTTCACCAGGCTGGTTCTCCAGGACAGTGACTCGCCCTGCAGGAGCCCAGTTTTACAGTCCTACTCAGTGAAATTGGTTAAAACGTGACAGCCTCAGTCTAAACCAGGTTCCACAGAGCCTGGTACGTGAGAAGCCTTCCTCCACACCAGGATTTTGTCCCCCCAAGCACAAAAGGCAGCACAGGCTTGAAGGGATGCTTTTTACAGATGGAAAGGAGAGAATTGTCCCCGCTACCCCAGAGCAGTTCTGCATAAAGGCAGATTTCCTTCTGGATTTCAGTGCCTACACAGATCAAATGGAGGATTAACAACCCCAGGTTTTGCTAAGGAGTTGTGCCTTTGCAGTATAAATAAAGATCCTCAGGTGACAGGCAAAAAATAAAAAAAAAGTGGATATCAAACTTCCCATGTTTGGCCACATGACAATTTATTGCAAAATCCATTTCTACTCTAAGTAGAAAAAGCCTATCTGAAGCTGCCATAAAGATATAAAAATACTTTGGATATCTTCTACTGATAGAACCAAGACATCCTGTATGATGTAAGCCCAGGATGCTTTCCAGGGCACAAAAGCATTGGCAGCAATTTTTCCTGCCTGATCAACAACGGAACGGATTCAGGGTAACGTCAGAGCCAAGAACACCTTCCAAGAACAGGACATTGCCAGCCTGCAGCATCCTCCTCAGGGGATTATATCCTCTGTTTGCCCTGCAACTCTTGGGACAAAACCACCACCTTGCCAGTTTTAGCCCTTTTTTACCAGTTCATTTTGCAGTTCCATTTCTCCATTTGACACTTGCCAAATAGTCACGGACCTCGAAGAGTTTTACATCATAGTCAAACTCCTTCCAAAAGCATTGCAAGCTACTGCCTTTCCTCTTCCTTTACCTTGCTGCCTCTTTCATACCTCAGCGGAGCAGAGCTTCAGAGCTCTCAGGGAAACAACAGAGGCCACAATCCACGGGGAAGGGTGGCTAGAACAGTTTATTACAGAATCAGCCATTTATAACTGCTCTCATTTTCTCCAAAGCAGATCGAGACAAACCAGGATCTTTGGACTGGAAATATCTGGTTTGGGAGTGATTAGGAACAGATATGGAGTCATTCCTGTAATCTTCCTTGTTCAGACAAGCTCTAGGGTCCAATTTCTATGGGCATTTGAGCACCTTATTCCCTTGAGTTCCCTTTGAAAGTTTTAGCCCATGAAGTCTTCTACCTAAATCCCACTGGCATTTGCTACACTCACATGCTATGTTTAAACATCTCAATCTAAATTACAAACTCTATAGCCTTTTTACAGCACTCTTAGTACACTTAACAAAACAGGAGCCTCATCACCAACAGGCATTTGCATAATTATTAGTATAAAAAACATATATCAGGAAGAAAAGTAACCTTATGGTCTAGGACTCGAATTTAATTTACAGTCATTATAAATAGCTGTCAGAACAAGGAGTCAGCAGGAAATGCTTCATCAAATGCAACACAGATAACAGCAGGTCTGAATTTTGCTAAATACTTGTATTTTTGGTATTTCTATGTGTATTCAAAACTCTGAGGGGGAAGAAAAAAATCGCATCTTGGGGAGTTAGAGGTGATCACAAACACAGGGAAGTCTCCAATCTTACCTGCAGCAACTGAGCACCAGATTATGACACAAAAGCCATGCTGGTGATTGCTGAACTTTGTCTCATAAGCAGCACCTGAGTACTTGGACATTTGTCCCTTCCTGCTGAAAGGGGAAGTCCCCTGGACTTCCCAGTATTCCTCCCCACATTTCATCCCACAGTAAAAGCATCTTCCATGTATTATATTTATGGAGAGAAAGTAGAACTAAACTAGGGAACAAGAACAATTGTGGATATTTATTAACTCCTCTTTCTGCAGACTTTGGGGTTGTTTTCCACAGCACCCCCAAAGCAGAGAAAAACACATTTTCAGCATTTACTAAATGATTATTTCAACATTTCTTGAGCACTTTAAGCACCTTGACTTTTGCCTTTTGAGTCCCAGAGTGAAAAGCAGGCACTAATGCCAAGAGACTGTTTTGGACTGTAGAACCTGCAGTTGTGGTCAAGCACGTCCCCCTTTCTCCTAACTTCAAAAATGCAGCATCTTCCCAGACCTAAGGTGCAAATTTTCTGACAGGTTTCTATTTTGACCCCCAAAATGACACAACTTTAAGGGAAATGGCCCAAATATCACATGAACTTCCTTCTCTATCATGTACATGATAAATATATATTATAGACACTCAACAAGTTAAAGTATATCCCTGAAGAAGGAATTTTTCCTCAAACCTTCCTCAGCTGAATAATTTTTAAAAAAAATTTAAAAAAAAGCTGGAAATGCTGCCCAGCTCTTTGAGGTGTTTTACAATGCTTAAAATTATATTTCGCATCAGGACCTTGAGCTGCCACTGTCAAGCAAAAATATGTCTAAAGGGCCAATTTCCAGAAGCAATTTCAATTTCAAAACTCATTTATTTGGGAGGAAGCAAATTGGTGTGTTTTCATGTCAGGATTGAATATCCATTCGAAAAATAGGGAGTTTTATCAGCAAATCAGATGAGCCCGCTCAGCTCCTGTTTTCACAGCTGTAAAGTATCAGGCAGATTGCACAGGTCAGGGCTGGGGAGTTTTCCATAGGTGGCAGCATTACTGCAGGATTTTAGGGAGAAATCCAGATGAGCAGGATGATGCTCTAGCATCAACAGGAATCTCCCTTACAGGGAAAAAAAAAACCAAAAAACCTTCGAGGAAATAATTACTTTATTTCTATAGTGCTGTCACCCAGACCAGGCTGCCACACAAACCTAGAAGATGAATTTAAAAATCCGGTAGGAAGGCTGGAACTCCATCCAAACAAGGCTTAATAATGAGCTGAATTGATAATTTATAGCTATTAACAGGACTGTAATTATCAATAAATTCAGTTTTTACTTTCAAAGGCAGAATAAGGAGGGATACACCCCAAAACAGAGGCTCATTTACGAGGCAATTTTCAGAATCCCACCACCACCCACACAGGAGGAGCAGAAGCCTCCAGAAGCTGATTTTTCCTCATCTGCTTAATCAGCTTCATAACGTGCATGTGGTTCAGAATTCCTCCATCCCCTTTCTCATCCCTTTTTTAGGACTCTGCTACAGAAA
>VWZN01011326.1:249975-264666 GCA_013396955.1 Regulus satrapa
TCCCCTGGACTTCCCAGTATTCCTCCCCACATTTCATCCCACAGTAAAAGCATCTTCCATGTATTATATTTATGGAGAGAAAGTAGAACTAAACTAGGGAACAAGAACAATTGTGGATATTTATTAACTCCTCTTTCTGCAGACTTTGGGGTTGTTTTCCACAGCACCCCCAAAGCAGAGAAAAACACATTTTCAGCATTTACTAAATGATTATTTCAACATTTCTTGAGCACTTTAAGCACCTTGACTTTTGCCTTTTGAGTCCCAGAGTGAAAAGCAGGCACTAATGCCAAGAGACTGTTTTGGACTGTAGAACCTGCAGTTGTGGTCAAGCACGTCCCCCTTTCTCCTAACTTCAAAAATGCAGCATCTTCCCAGACCTAAGGTGCAAATTTTCTGACAGGTTTCTATTTTGACCCCCAAAATGACACAACTTTAAGGGAAATGGCCCAAATATCACATGAACTTCCTTCTCTATCATGTACATGATAAATATATATTATAGACACTCAACAAGTTAAAGTATATCCCTGAAGAAGGAATTTTTCCTCAAACCTTCCTCAGCTGAATAATTTTTAAAAAAAATTTAAAAAAAAGCTGGAAATGCTGCCCAGCTCTTTGAGGTGTTTTACAATGCTTAAAATTATATTTCGCATCAGGACCTTGAGCTGCCACTGTCAAGCAAAAATATGTCTAAAGGGCCAATTTCCAGAAGCAATTTCAATTTCAAAACTCATTTATTTGGGAGGAAGCAAATTGGTGCGTCTTCATGTCAGGATTGAATATCCATTCGAAAAATAGGGAGTTTTATCAGCAAATCAGATGAGCCCGCTCAGCTCCTGTTTTCACAGCTGTAAAGTATCAGGCAGATTGCACAGGTCAGGGCTGGGGAGTTTTCCATAGGTGGCAGCATTACTGCAGGATTTTAGGGAGAAATCCAGATGAGCAGGATGATGCTCTAGAATCAACAGGAATCTCCCTTACAGGGAAAAAAAAAACCAAAAAACCTTCGAGGAAATAATTACTTTATTTCTATAGTGCTGTCACCCAGACCAGGCTGCCACACAAACCTAGAAGATGAATTTAAAAATCCGGTAGGAAGGCTGGAACTCCATCCAAACAAGGCTTAATAATGAGCTGAATTGATAATTTATAGCTATTAACAGGACTGTAATTATCAATAAATTCAGTTTTTACTTTCAAAGGCAGAATAAGGAGGGATACACCCCAAAACAGAGGCTCATTTACGAGGCAATTTTCAGAATCCCACCACCACCCACACAGGAGGAGCAGAAGCCTCCAGAAGCTGATTTTTCCTCATCTGCTTAATCAGCTTCATAACGTGCATGTGGTTCAGAATTCCTCCATCCCCTTTCTCATCCCTTTTTTAGGACACTGCTACAGAAATGTCCCAGAGGAAGCTGCCTTTCATCTCCCTGCTGCTGTCTCACAGTTGCCTCACCCACTTATGCTTTTGCTCCCCACTCCTGGCTGATTTAATCTCCAAAAATAAGGAGGAAAAGGCAAAAGTATAAACCAATTATTTTAGAGAAGGCTGAAGGCATTCCCTGTACTACAAACCACATTGACAAGGGAGACTTGGAACAGAATTTACCCAGGATTTGTGAAACCCACCTCAAACCACAGCTGACACTGTACCCACTCCAAACGTTAACCCTCAAGGACAAACACCCTGAGTTGCTCTGAAGAACTTGGAAGCGTTCCTGGATGACACTAAATTCCACAGAGTGAGCGCACAAATGAGAGGGACCCANCCAATCAAAAAAACCCACAACAAAAATTTAAGAGAAAAACTCACATAAATCTCATTTTGACAATAGTTTTACGATAAAGGTCTGAAAATTAGTTGTATTTTCTCTAGGTTTCTCTCCTCTAGCACAGCACTTTAACAAATACCACCCATTCCTTCTAAAAATAGGGAAAGTTTGCATTTGTTCTTTAGATATTCATAAAACTTAAGAAAAATCTGATTTATTGTTTGTTTTCATTACTCTCCAACATCTTCCTCCTGCAAAGCTCTTCTCCATAGTCTCCTCCCCTCTTCAATTATTACACTGAAATTCCTTCTATTAAAAGCTGATCCCAAACAAGCTGCTATTCCTATTTCAGTACATTTTCCCAGTCTTATCAGAATAATCTCCCTAAAGCATGGGAATCTCTTCTGCCACGACCCACGGTTACCAGAAAGGGCAGCTCTGTTACATCCATCAGATCAGAGCTCTGGGAGGTGAGCAAAATCCAGGGGAATGATGATGATGATGATGATGATGATGATGATGATGATGAATTGATTTTCATTTTCGTAAAACAAATTGAAAAACGCAACGAGCCCGCAATTAATTGTTTGGTCTACCCCACACACTGAAGTTAATTAACTATTTAATTAAGCGAGGAATGAACACTGTTAGCAAAATGTGGTGTGGGTCAGGCCTTCCTTGTTTTCTCCTCCCCTCCGCCATGCATCCACTCGAGTTTTACGACACAGAGGCCTCTCTTTGTCACAGCTTTGAACAGTGGCAGCATTGAGTGATGTACTCACGTGGCCAAAAATAACCCAGCAAGTGTCCCCTCAGCCCGGGGACATCCAGCAGCACGGCCCAGTGCTTGGCACGGAGCTGGAAACTCAACACCTTCCCAGATGGGAAATCAAAAACCAAGAGCTTTGTATATACATTTAAAGGGGCGATGACTTTGTTTTCCTTCATATTTAGTATTTTTTAAGAGGTTTTTCCTCACTATATATTGTTTCAGGGAGTTATTTTTATTGTTCTTAGCTGAATTCCACCAAGGATCTTTGTTCCCTGACTTCAATTTCCCAGTTTTACATAGAATCATGGAATAGTTTGGGTTGGAAGGGATCTTAAATCCCACCCAGTGCCATCCCCTGCTGCAGGCAGGGACACCTTCCACTATCCCAGGGAGCTCCAAGCCCTGTCCAACCTGGCTTTGGACACTTCCAGGGCTGGGGGAAATATAATTGCATCCTAACATTTCACCTAAACCTGATCCCCTTCACAAAATGTTTTAATCTTGTGTTCTTTTATAATTTTTCTGAGAACATGTAAAATCTTACGCAGGATTTATTTTACAGATAGGTCCAAAAGACTTCTAGGTCTTTCTAAGTAAATAGCAATTCTAGTCATTCATGTAGCAATAAGAAGTCAGGCTCCTGAATGCTAGGTGCAGTAAAATGTCCAATTGCATGGATCTGGCTGAAGAAGCCATTATTTTTCCTTCTTTTAGAAAAAAAAAAAGGAAGGAATAAATGAGATTATTTGCTTAGCTGGCACAACAAGCATGAAACAGAACAGAGAACAAAATCCAGATCACTTAAGTTCCCTGTCAATCTTCTAATGAAGAACTTACCCTTCATTTTTGTAAAGCAAAACTACAGGATCAGTTTCTTTTTGAGCCCTGCTGTGATCTTTTCCACTAAACAGATTTCAAAACTTGCCTGAGAAGTGGTTGCTTTTCAGTGCTACATGAAGCAGATACTACAATAGCTACAACTAAAATTTGTAAAGCAAAAAAGAGAGTTTCAAGCTAAAACCATGAGAGAATCATTAGGATTGCAAATTTCTATGGAATAAAGCTAGTTTCTGAGACCAGTAAACTTTTTTTTAGCTTCACATTCAATTCTGGAGTGATTTTTGACATGATGCAAGTGAAAACACTCGCCTGGATTATTCTGTTGATGTGGATCAGAACAAAATGGAGAACAACAATATTTAACAGTGCAAATGACTGTACCCTCTTTAGAAGTCCTGGAAACATCAGAGACTGGGAAAACAAAGGTTTGATAGTTTATTACTGCTGTCAACAGAAGTTCTAGGTGGGTTGGAATGCTCCTCGTGGAGCTCTCGGTTTGAGTTGTCCCATGGCCAAAACCATATTTCCAAATGCAGGGAGTAGCACTGGATAAACATCCTCCAGGTTCATGCAGAGTTAGGGATGTCAGGTCGGGCCCTGTGGATGGTGTTTTCCCATCCCGTTTATTGCTTCTCCAGCCTCCCTCTCAAGGGAATGTTCTGGAGGGATGCGGCAATGAATCCATCCTTTAACACATTTCAGATTTAACCGCCCATCCCCAGGACAGCAAAAGCAAGGCGCTCATTCCAGAGGAGCCCCGTTTGATCTGGAGCACTCTGGAGAAGCTGTGAGGATGGCAAGCATCCCCCCCCCAGCTTGGGAGGGAAGGAGCGGGCAGGCTCTGGGAGCTGCACATTTGGCAACGCTGGATGAAACTGGTGCTACAGCCAGGCTGTTTGCAACAGCTCTGCTGGTGCTGGCACCGCACAGGGAAAGCAGGAGGAGCAGCAGGCAGAGGAAGGATCTATTTCAGGCTGCTGCAAAATGAACGCTGCAGCTTCACTCTCTGTGGTGGCTGCTCTGGTTGCTCGTGGCAGAGCCCAAGTCCGGCCGTCTCCTCGCTATTCTGAGGGAATAGAAATATAAAATAGAAATATAGTGCTTTAAGCTAACAATTGCCTCCTTATGCAATGTCCCAGCTGAGGCAAGGAAAGGAGCTCTGAGCAAAAACACGGCAAAAAAAAAAAAAAAAAGAAAAAAAGAAAAGAGAATACAGGAAAAGGAAAGTGGATATGTACGTGGCTTAAGGGATAAAAGGTTATTTTTGAGCAGGAGAGCAGAAGCAAGATGTCAGGGCTGTGGTCCCTCACTGGTGGCTGCCTCCAGAGGACAGAACTTTTTATGTGTACTTTAAACTGAAGTTATGGTTAATGTGTTCAAATAAGCTGCTGTGTAGAAGGGTTCACATGCTTGTTTGATGCAATCAAAGTTTTGATTGCAACAACTACTTTGTTATCGCATTCTTCTGCTGAGGATCCCTAAAAAATCTGCCTGTGTCCTTAGTGTTGGGTAAGAGCAGGCAGAGAGGATGTTGTAAGTATTACATCTTATTTTTATGCTGGGAAGGGAAGTTTTCCAAGCTTTGAAATGGACTCGGTTTTTTTTCTACAATGTAGTGGAAATGAAGGTCTTTTAAAACCTTTTTCTTGTTGCTTAGCAAAGTACAGAGAAAGAGACTCAGCTTTTGCTGATGGCCAGCAACAAATTTAATTAGGGCACTACTTTGCAGTGCAACAGACTAAGTTCAAGAACTTGGGCAGAATCAAGCAGAACAAGAGCTTAAATTGACCCTTTTGTGTATGGGAAACCCTTGCTAGAAAAAAAAATCAAACCACTGTACCTTTCCTTCTCATCTTAGAGCATTTCATGGAGATCATAGCCCTTCTTCAAATAAAATGTTAGAAATACCTTTGTCTCCAGGTATGGTACAATATAGCTGCTGTCAATGTGCTTGATTGAACTTTTTATTGTGCTCAGAATATTGACAGAAGCTGCTCAAACACACTCTAAGAAGCCAAACACTCTTTTGAGCCCTAAATGTTCAATTTGAAGCCCTGAGAGTACTTTTATTTTAATATTTTGCCTGTAACTGATTCATTGTCCCTGCAGCCTTTCTTGTATAACCACCAGGAACACAACTGATCAACTTCTTGGTTTCACAGAGTCCCTGCAGAGTCCAAGGAACTTCCAGATTCTGGGAAATATTCCTAAGATGAAGTTTCTCTCAAACCAGAAATATTTTTGCTTTTTGAGTAGCGGGTAATGTTCTGTCATTGAATATTTATGTGCATTCTTTCATGGCTCAGATTTTTCTAGAGAACACCTCTGTGCTTTCAAAGAGCAGCTCTCATTTGCCACCCACTTTCTTATCACTTCTTGCCACTGTGACAAAATATGGAATGTGAAAACTGACTTATCCTAACCTTGTGGTTTTGTCCATCAGGGTTGTTCATCCTTGGATTCAATGTCACCAAGAGGAGAGGGTTCTACACAAAAAGCAGAAATGAGCAGCCTGGGAAGCAGGGGGACTGGACAAGTCTGGTCACTAAGACACATATTCTTCATAGTTGGATTCTCTGCTGTCCAGAAGAATGCAAACTTTGATTGAGGTGTTTTCCACAGAAAAATCGTTTTGACACCACTTTTCCAGTGTGTATTCTCTGGGGTTTACCAGGCCTAAACTCACCGTGCAGGTAAAAATTCAATTGTGATTTCCTGAAGCTGTAAGCAGCTGAATATTCTTGGAACACCCATTTCTACAAAACTTAATTGGAATTGGTCATTGAGTCAAAAGTTCCTATGTGGAAAGAGAGAAATAGGAATTTATCTAAAGAGATAGAGGGCATGACTACGTAAGCCTCATGTTGGTTGAAGCAATGAGGATAGGAGTTTACTTTTAATCTCAGTAACCATAAAATAAACATGCAGAAATGTAGCTTTTACCCACTTGTCTGGCTCAAGGCTGGGAATAACACTTGGAGCTCCATGAAAATTCTCCTCTGCTCTTAAGCAAAGTGAAAGGAGTCAACCTGAACCACTTTTTAATAATTAAACCATGCACTGGTGGCTCAGATGAACTCATTTCTCTTTGCATGCAGCGTGCTGGGCAGATGTTCTGTGACTAATTATTGCAGCTCAGTGCAGTGCTCGTTAGACATTATCAGCTGGATCTTGTGTCCTTGCGTGACCACATTCTAAATTCCACCTGGTTTAGAGGGATGGCTTTTTTCAGAAACTACTGGATACCTAATTCTGGCATTCTGCACACTTGTGTCCAAACAAGAATAGTTTGAATGAATTGATAGTCGAGTATCAGTAAAAGAGCTTTTATTTTCCATCCCTCCATCCATCTTGGCCTCTTTTATAAAGTAACTTTCATTTTAAAAAATAAATGTTGGGTTTTTTTTTCCCTGGGATAGAAATACCCAGGTCTCTCTATTGATGGGCAAAGCAAGAAGCAGGATCATGTCAAAACCAGTGTATGTACAGGGAATCTAAAAGGCAAATTGATTCTATTCCAGGTAGTGAAGTGCAAAGATGATACAGGCACAAAAGAGAGAGAAGGTCAATAAGGAAAGTAACTCAGGGCTTACTCTTGTCTAGGATTTTTAAACAGTCTCTAGGTTTGGCCAATTAAGAATCACATTAAACAACTTGCCCTTTTCCTATTTCTCAGGGGTCCTCCCTACACTGCTCCTTTGAGCTGTATCCTCTGCTGCAGATCATGAATACACCGCAGTTCTCCCTGAAGAGAGGGACACCGTTTCCTTCTTCATGGCAGCACTTGGCTGTGGCAGTACCACTGTGATGCATTGCCAGGCTTAATTACAAATAACTGTCTTTCACTGGTGTCCTGTAATTAGCTTCCCATTTGCCAAGTTGAGAATGACATTGTCTGAAGCATGAGCACATCATTCAGCCATCGGAGTTCTGATCTTGGATACCACATGGGAGTTACTCAACCCTCTGCATGTACTGGCCATTCCCTGCAGAGGAACTAGCACAGTGCAGTAAAAATGAAAAGAAATTCCCTGGGCTTGCTGGAACTTTTGTCCTGGTTTTGCTTCTTCGAGGTGCAAAGGTTTGGATTTTGAAGGGGAAGGGGAGAAAGTGAAGTAGAGGAATATGTGGGAAATACATAAGAAGGAATGGAAAAGCATGGGAAGAGCAAATCTTGCAAATATTGAAAGACGGTCAGGTGGATGCTCTGCTCTGGTGAGACCCCCCCCCTGCAGAGCTGCCTCCAGCCCTGGGGTCCCAGCATGGGGAGGACATGGTGGTGCTGGAGAGAGCCCAGAGGAGGCACCAGGATAGTCAGAGGCTGGAGCACTCTGCTGGGAGAAAAGGCTTGGAGACTTGGAGCTGTTCAGCCTGGAGAGGAGAAACTTCAGAGTGATCTAATTGCACCTTCCAGTACCTGAAGGAGCCAGCAGAACAGATGGAGAGAGACTATTTACAAAGGCCTGGAGTGACAGGAGAACGGGGAATGACTTCCCACTGCCAGAGGGAAGGGTTAGATAGGATATTGGGAAGAAACTCTTCCCTGTGAGGGTGGTGAGGACCTGGCAAAGGTTGCCCCATCCCTGGATGTGTCCAATGCCGTGCTGGATGGGGCTTGGAGCAACCTGGGGTAGTGGAAGTTTTCCCTGCCCATAGAAGGGGGTGGCACAGGATGATCTTTAAAGTCCCTTCCAATCCAGACTATTCTATGAATCTTTGATTCTACAGTTCTTGTAGTTCTGCAATAAAAGAGAGTAGAGTTCTACACATGTAGAACTTCATGGCTAAATTCAGGATGTCATACCAGGCTCAGGACAAATCATATGCCAATCAAAACCAAGTTTCTTTAGGCTCTCAAAATCGTCTTTCAGATTTAGTCTAGTTTATAAAGTTCTTCAGAGCAAGGATGAAGTGCATTTTAAAATACCAGTAGTCACAGACAAACACTGAGAAAGTTGTCTATATTTCAGCAACAGTTCAGAAGTTTTGACAATTCAAAATGTTTGCAGTCGAGCGAAAAGCCAACAAGGTTTGGTAAGTAACAGACAACTCTTAAGTGAATTCTCCTGCTCTGTTATGTGATGGAAGAAAATTGTCACTCAGTTCTAGAGATACTTCCATCACTCCTCAGGACTTGCACAAGCTCAGTAGCTCTGAAATTGTGTCTGTAAGCACTGAAAAGTGAGGAACCTGAGGTGCAGACATTTTCCAGGAGTCTGGACTTCAGTCTTTTCATGCTACTGTTAGCACACCCTGTCACTGCAGTTCTCCGCAGCTAAAGCAGGATGACAAGTCTCTAAGTCTGATTCATCACTTGCACCATCATTTACCTCAATATAGAGAATCTGCACTAAAAAAAATCAGAATCTCTGCCCTGACTCCCTGCAGAGCTGTCACACCTCCAGGCTCTGTGCTCCTGCAGGATTCCCAGCACCATCCTCTGCTGGTTCCAGGCCCCTTGCCATCAGACGGGGCTGAACTCTTGCCAGGCAGCTGCCTGGAGTGTGGGGCCGCAGGGGACAGGGCCACACTGCTCACCAGCCAGAGCTGGGGCTTCTAAGGAGGGTCTGACAGAGCCCTCCTTCAAAGGCACTTTCCTCAGCGGTGTGTCCCCTTACACACACTCACAGGTGTGCAATCAAGGGGAAAAAGCTACGAAATGTGATTACATTAGGTGCAGAGTGCGCTAAGGATGACAGAGAAAATCACACCAGGCAACAGGAGGTCACATTTCCACAGAGCCCCGTGTGTGCTCTGGTGACTCCAGCCCCGAAGGTTCCTGGTCCTCAGAGCAGGGTAAGGAGTTACTGTCAGAGTAAGAGGTGAGTTGATTTCAAGCCTGAGTGCCATGAGCTGTTTTTAAACATGTTATGAATGTTTAAGAGAAAGGCTGCTCCTCTGAGCTAGTTAAAGGCTATCACCCTCAGTTTATTTCCAATTAAAAATCAAGGGACAGAACGCATTTGCTCAAGGTCTCCAAGGGAACCAACAACACAGCAAGGATTAGAACTAAGGATTTCCTGTCCTATCTGCAAACCACACCTCTCTCCTGTTTACAATGTGAACCTATTCCCAAGCAGAAAAGCCATGTGAATGGAACAATTAATTCTGCTATTTCAGCCTCCCTTCCTTCCCTTCTCAGTTCATTCCTGGCATTACCTTTAGGTACTCGCAAACCTGGTACCAGAAGAACTGTGGGACAAAGCAAAGCCAGAAAAGAACATTTCAGAACAAATGTTTCAGCTACAAATATTTTAATTTTGACTTACATACTTGTTTGCTTAATTAAGTTTGAAGCACTTTAGAAATGCCCTCAAAATATGGTGCTGTGGTTAATGAAAAATGAAACCAAAAGGTAAATTAACTCCTGAACCAAGGAGTAAGAGAATGAATGACTAATCATGGTAGTTACCTGCATATGTCATTTTCTATGCACATGGCTTGAGCAACACAAGAGAGATAGTGTTACTACTCAGTGTAAGTTACTATCAACAGAGTTTTAAAGATAGAATACCTTTGCTTTCCCTTTTATTTTTTCCCTTAAGTTGCATTTTCACATTTCCTGGAATTAAGAACTAAAAGCTCCTGGGAAAATATAATCTGAAAATTGCTCGTCTTTCTATGACTCCAAGGCTTAGGACATCTGTGCATTCACACCCTTTAAATACCATGGGAATTTGGCAATACCAAGCTGATTGAAATTGTCTAGAGCCTGGGATCAAGGGCAAGAATGCCTCAGCTCAAAGCCTAAAGTGACATTTTAGACCAAAAGATACATTTAATCATCATTCCCCACAATCCATGGTTTCTAAGGAGCATTTCTTCTGGCAAAGCGGGATCCTTGATGTGCTAAGTTCACACTCCCTGCTAGCACCACTGAGAGCTACCAATTAACTTCGTACTGCAAAATGCTACTAAAATTACAGGCTTCTTCAAAGTGCAAAAACACGATTCCAAGGAGCTGATCCTGCTCTTTTTAGATCAGTTGGCTTTTTAGGTGTGTTTTAGTAACCACAGCTTCAGTTATACATACAAGACAATGACAGGGCTTGAACTAAGACTGGTATTTACATCTCCCTTTTGAAATACACCTGCACAGATGTAATTCTTCGGGTTCCTACTGGAGGATAACAGCTTGTTAACTCAATTAGTGCATAAAAGCACCTTGCCTTAGTAAGAATCTACAATAGAAGATGTTAAAGCCCACTGTTAAAAATAACAGGGAAATCCTATGGACAGCAGTGTTTTTATCACACTTGCTTTTCAGCTTCCTGCTTTTGTTAAGCAAAAATATTCCATAAAAGTCTCAAAGGTTTTTCTTTCACTTATTTAGATCACCTAGGCAGGTATATTTGTAAGGTAAAATTAACACTTCTTTTCCCTCAATAACCCTGCAATGCTTCACCCTCAAAAAGAAACATCTCTGTATATACACCATGAGAGTTTGAAGGCTTAAAAAGCAAAAACAACCCAACCCCAAATGAAAACTCCTCAAGGCCTTTGGTGTTGTGTATCCTGGCTCCTCCCCTTCCTGCCAAATGCCTCCCTAAAGGTGGTGGGGATGATGAAGGCTCCTCTCACTTCGGAGCTCTCTGTGCTCCTGGGAGATGCACCAAGCTATCTGCTAGGGCTGTGCACCGAGGGCTCGGCTTCCCCCCCAAGGTAACATTTTCTTCTCATGGTTTGTATTTCTGTAAAGTTCCTTGCATTGCTCTAAGCTCAGAGTCAAGAAATGTTAATGATCCCCTTCCTAAAGACTGAATAGGAGAAGAAGATTTTAATAGCTTTAAAAGTATTCTCTGAATATGGATTGATTTGTTTTGGTGGTACCTTCATTTTGTCACTGCTACAAAGAACCTGTGTTTTCAACTGCAGGATCTGTTTGTCCGTTGGGTGGTGAAAGTGGGGCTGTAAAGGACTGAAGCATCCCTTCCCCTTAGGCAGGGAGCAGCTCTGCTTAGCCCGTTCCTCCATCCCAAAGCATTCCACGATTCCCCCAACAGTGCAGCTGCTCAGTCATGTAAGAAACTTTAACTTCAACATTTCCCTTTCCAAAACCGAAACCCAGTGACTTTGAAAGTGCCACGGTGATATAGAGCACAAGAAATATCCTTACAGCGTTCAGGTTTATCACAAAGTGTGGCAGGAGCTGGAAGTGCTTCAACCTTTGTTTACTCCTTGGTTTAAGCTGAAAAATTGTGACCACTGGCAGTTAAGGGTTTGCAGGGGGAACCTGGTTAAGGTGAAATTGGGTTGAGTAAAGCCAGAAAAAGCAAATTAAATTCTGCATGCCCACGGAAGAGGCCCCGGGCTGGCAAGCAGCACCACAAAGAGCAGCAGGGACGCCGCTGCCTGAGCAAGGTTGGTGTGAGAGGTGAAGAGGGTGGATGGGCTGGGACTTGTTCCACAGGTAATTTTCCCTGAGACTCATTGCAGAACCACGGTCTGCCCGACCTTTTGTTCAGTTTTCCTGCAGCAGCACCAAGATGTGACTCGGCACTGGTCTGATAATGGCTGTTTATGTGAAATTAAGGGTAGGAAATGAGGGGAGGGGAGAACATTTGCAAACGTTTTCTAGGAGTTAAGGCTATTATTCTCTGAAATGCTCTGCAAAACCACAATGGAAACCTCTCAGTGCAACACTTGAAGCTGAACAAACTGAGGTAGAGAGTAGGGAATTACACTGCCCTGGTGCTAACCTGCATATGGCCTCAGATGGCTCAGCTAATACTAAATTCCAGTGATAATTCGGGTGATAAATGCTCCCTTTATTTCTAAACCGAATTGTAATTCATTACAGTCTTGTGTAGCAGGTCAAATTACTGGAAAACTAAAGCAGGTAGAAAACGAGTTACTGGTAGTGCTCTTCTTTGGAGCCTCAGCTGTTTGATCAGTCATTTGACATGATTATAGATTTTTATTGGTTGCTGGTCATGTGTTACACTTTGATTTTTATGTTGTTCTAACATCCTCACCTCCTGGTCTAGGCTGCTGTGAACTGACCACTCTTTACGTAGTTTTCTGATAAATATCACAGTAAATAGATCCAGACACGCTGTTTTGTGAGTCCTTGTAAGTTCCTCTAAGTCCCTCCCACTTCCCAGAGGTTGTTCTTCAGTCTCGGCTGAAGGAGTTTGTGTGTAGAGTAAGAATTAGTCATTAAAGCATGATCGGAGTAGATAAATGCTCAATAAAGCTTTGTGCTGTTGGTGGCTGTATATAAATTTAACATCACGCAATCTCCCCAGAGCACCTCAACGAATGCTCAGGCTCCAGAGAAATCCAAGTACGTGCTCACAAACTTTTGACTCAGGGCTATGGAACACACTCTGCCTTATTTGCACCAGCCGTTCATAGTGCTAACACTCCGAACTACCAAGCAAGTGAACACCCAGGTAAAGGTTGTGGTTCCCAAGATGTCTCACTAATTATCGTGGCTAGTGATTTAATGTTATTTATTAGGCTCCATTATTTTCTGTAGCTCAGTTAGTTCACAACAAAAACCTGAAATGTTGGAGTTACAATCCATCCTCCTGGCACCATGATATTAAATTTTTTCTAAGAGGGATTTTATTTTAATTATAAGGTATGTACTAAGGTTCCATTAATTTCTATTACAAAGCTAATTGCAGGTCTCTTTGCCTTATTTAAATTTTTCTAGCAACACAAATTCTTGAACCAATGCTTATTCTACCTATGAGGACAAATTCTGCAGTAATTATACAGAAGGCAATGGATGAATTGGACTAGATTTGCAAATTTTCCTCCTAAAAACAGTTGCAGGACAATTCTGCTTAGGTTGAAAAAAGTACATTTAAAGAATTCTGAAATGAAAGGAATTCCAGCTTTCATGCTGAATTTGGTATTAAGTAAACATGGCCAGAGATGTGTAGAATGGAGTGAATTTGCTTTTGAGCTCTGGGAAATGTAGACTGGGAATGTTTGGGACCAGGGCGTTTGTCTTCGTTGCGATTGCTTCCAAATTTGCAGTGGTTTTGGTTTTAGGTTTTTGGGTTGCTCTCAAACCAACCTAAGCAAAACACTTGGTCCCGGAGATTTCCAAACTCGGGTGAGTCGCAATTCTTTAGAACATCCCATATATGTTGAGTGTTCTTTCAAATGTTACTGTTCTTTCCAAGATTGATTTATTTGCCCGTGCAATTTTTTTATCAGGGATGGAGAGATAAATCTGAATTTCAAAATAACCTGTAATTTGGGCCAGTTGTGGGTTTCTGGTGTGAGCCTGGCTGTTTGTGTTCATTAATTGTATTCGGTTCCCACAGCTGTTTTGTGCTGTACTTTACCAGCAATGTAATGGCCTTTTCATGTATAAAAAGCTACCTCTTAGGTGTTTGGAGCTGGAAATGCAAAAATCAGTGTATGGGATGATTTTGGAGGCTTCTTCAAGTCACATCTTGAGTGTGTGATAATGCTGGGTTTGTAGGATGAGCTCATGAATCTCCAAGTGAAATCCAGATTAGCAAGATCTACCCAGCCCGAGCAGAAAATGTTTGCACAAACATCTGTGAAGGGAAACTGATGACTTTCACAAGATCTTAAATAGATTGTACTGAATCAATTATCCCAGTCCTGTAGTTAACTACAGCTGAGACTGTAACTGGGACCCAGCAAGCTAAAAAGGAGCCTCCATCCTCCCTGAGCCAGCGGGAGCTGAGCCAAGCTGGGCTCGGCTGAAAGCCTTTCTTTGTGGATTTTGCTGGCTGTCAGTGTGAAAGGTGGATGGAGGCTAAAAATGGCTCAGGAGCATGGTTGGTATATGCAGGGAATAGCAATGAGAACAGAGTGAAATCAGAGACCGAGTCCTGGACGTTGTGGAAAACATCCGAGGGGGTGGAAAATGTGCAAGCAAACAGGTTATGTGTGGCTGCTGCATGGGGAAACAGCAGAAGGGAGCAAAGGGAGGGGGGACGAAAAATAAATCCCTAAACCAAAGGAGAAGTAAGGGGGAGATGCTCTGAGCAACATGAAGGGATTATCAGGGAAATGCACCCACCTGAGGATAGCGGGGCACTGAACAGCCTCTCCAGGGAACGGGCACGGCCCCAAGGCTGCCAGAGCTCCAGGAGCATTTGGACAATGCTCCCAGGGACACAGAGGGAAGGATTTTGGGGTGTCTGTGCAGGGTCAGGAGCTGGATCGATGATCCTGCTGGGTCCCTTCCAGCTCAGGATATTCGCTTTCACGACGGGCGAGCCCGCAGGGAGAGGGGTCACCGAAGGGAGCGCTTCCTGCAGGGGAGCCGCTGGGGCGGAGAGCGGGCGATGCCAGGCCGAGGGGCGG